>JAQFZG010001291.1:0-22328 GCA_034695465.1 Entomobrya nicoleti | reverse complement strand
TTTGAAGAGAATCGGTTGAAGGATGTCCAAGTTAGAGCGCACACGGACAGACGGACAGACAGACGGACAGACAGACAAACAAACTAAAATTATAACATCGATAAATCGAAATTTATCTACGTAATAATATAAATTTGTAGTAAATTCCAATGTTGACCTTACTCTACGTTGATCCAGAGATGAGATTTAGCAAGAGTTTTTTTTAGTAGAAACAAAAAAGACAGACAATGTGCGTGCAGCTTGTACAGCAAACATTCCGGACGATCAAACATGAAATATGTAAATTGATGTGTAAATTATATGAAATATAAAAAAACGTAATGATTCTCTGTAAGTACATCATTATCTCACTCCACAAGTTTTTTGTCTCATTAGCGATATTTTCGTTCTGCTGATAATCATGATGATACACACGCCTTCAATTTTACTTCTTATTGCTCCGCTGCGGCTGCAGACTACATGTGCCTTTGGCATAACGACAATCAGAAAGAATATGCTCATTGAGTGCTTTGCTCAAAATGTAGTTTTAAGCATTTTGAAACCGACTAGTTAAATATTTTAAGGATTTGGCCGTTATCTCAATTTGTACATTTACCTTACTTAAAATTTCTTATTCAAGTCAATTGACAAGTTGATTACGTAGCTGATAGCGAAGCTCAGCGAGGTATTGACTTTAAAGCGTTTGTGTGTCTGTCCGTCTGTCACCACGAGAATTCAGGAACGCGTGGACCAATTTCTTTCAAATTTGGCACGTAGGTCAGAAAGGTTAAGGGCAAGAACCCTATTGATTTTCAGCCCCCTGGGTCTGACCCCAAGGTTAAAGGCCACAGTCAAAAAAATTCAATCTGTTCAGAGTATAAATTTGAATAGCACACTCGAAATCCCTCGTGAAGTTGACCACGAATCGTATGTCACTTTAGGTCAAGGTGACCTCAGAAGGTCAGAAATCGGGGTCAAAGTTTATTTCAAACATATGGCATGTGACATATCATTCGAAAGCATTTTTCATTAGCAAAAACAATGACCATCACTAGCGTCGTTATAAGTGATAACGTTTCAGTTACGTCGTTATGATCGCTCTTAAAGCAGGTTTATTTTGTTTTAAAGGCATACTTATGTACAACATGTATATTTATATCAAGTTAGCTATTCTCTAGAAATAATAACATTGATTCCCCTTTCCTTCAAATTATTCGCTGATGCCTGACTCACTAAAGTTTTCACAAAACAAATAGTTTGTAGAGTTGTTATGTCGTTTAATCCAAACGTAATCGAGTAATCGGTAATTCCAGTTTGGTAATCGGGCACTGCTTGAATTTTACACGTTTCCAGCTCTTAAACAAAAAAAAACACACAAATAACTCATTTAATTTTATATTGATTTTCTTCAAATTTAACATTGCCAACTTACTCGTCAAATTTCCAATATAAGCCATCGTTCTTGTACCAAGCCTTTCCCCACAAGCGTAAGTATCCAGCTCCTGCTTTGTCATTCCAGTAATCCCCTCATCCGTCAATGATGACCTCACAAGATCATCAATATCCCGAGTAATCTCCGCAATTAAAAACAATTCCTTCAGCTCCGTCCACTTCATAAAAATCACCCTCGCAATCATATCATTAGCCTTCATCTGCAATCTGCTCAAATTGGGAAACCAGGTTGTCAGTTTCCAAACATGTTCCAACGGAACAAAGGGCTCCAACACTAAACTCTGTAAATGTTGCATAACAACTGATAAGGATCTGGTCCTTATCACAGGATTGGATAAGGTATCATGTTGACCTATCGTGGAATCCCGATAAATTTCTAACCGTTTCAACTTTGGCATTTTACACAAAAATGCCATATTGTGAACAAGTTCCTTTGTGAAACGAAAGCTTTCCATGTTCGGGAAACTAGAACAGCTGTCCTCGGATGCCATAAGGCTTGTTAATGTTGATTGATTGGAGGTTCGATACTGGAGAAAAGTGAGATGCTTTAAGGATGGTGCTCCATGACGTAAAATGTAGTCTATTGGGGTGTTATGCTTGACTGATGGGAGGAATCCAAGAGAAACTACTTCCGTTTTATTTCCGGTTAAAAGGACTAGCTTTTTTAAGTAGTCGTCAGAAAATAAGCGTTGGTCCCTAAAAATAATTAAAATTCGATTCATCGTTTCTAATTAATAAACATGCGTTAAATTCGATCTATTGATTAAAATTAATAAACATTCACTAAATTTGATAGATCGTCTAAAAAATAAACGACCATTAAATACGATCTATCATTCATAAAAATTAATGATTATTCAAATCGAATTAAAACTTTAAAACAACTTAATAAAAAACATTTTACGATCGAATTTATGTTCGAATTTTCATATTTAAATTTGTTAAATGTTTTCATATCGCTAATTTTACTTACCTTGTCCCAATTTTTAACGTCTTCAAAATCACACGATTATCCACCAGCGTATTGACAATTCTCACGAAATGCCCACTCCCATAGTCACTCTGTATACTCAAATGACAAATATTTGGACAAGCCTCCATAAACCGAACCCAATTAAATGGGAACACTTTCTTTTCAGTGCTCAGTACAATGCTGACATTCAAATGGAGAGAGACCAAAGCCGGATTTGACAAGATAGTAAAGTGGTTCTCCTGCTGCTCGCTTTCTGTTGTTGAGGTAGTCTCGTCATCTTCCACAGACGACCAATTGTCAACATTACTTTCATCATCATCACTTTCTTGAGGTGCAGGCTTATCAAGAATTGTTAAGGCTAATCGTTCTATATTCACATTAACATAACTATCTTCTTGTTGATTTAGGCAATAAATTTGGGTCAAAATGGGATAGCTACATGTCCACGGAAACTGTAAACTTAACTCTTTCACGAAACTTCCACACTTTCCCCAAAACTGATAAAATAACTGGGTTGCTTCATTAAGACTACTAAATTTATCCGGTTTTATGGTTACTTTAAAGTTTGTAAAGTAAAGTGGAATTTTCTCATCATTGTCATAACTTTCCAATTGCTGCTGATATTCCAGAAATAAATCATATTTCTCGAAAAGTGTAGGAGAGTCCAAAGTAATAACACATTTCTCCTTTAATGAATGCGTAGCAGCTTGCATCCATAGTTTGTTGACTAAACGTAAAGACTTCAGATCCTCAAGAGGAAGATTACGGGTAATTGCTCGTTGTACCTGAAAAATATTTAATACACCAATTTTTTCAAGGTTATATTTAATCAAGGTTAATAATGTGTGTATGTTTACCTCGTAACAACCAAATGCACATTGAATAGCATCATCGTTTCCCTTTTCCTCTTCACTTATTTCCATAACTTACTATTGTTAAACAGAAACGCCGTTAATTTGTAATAATTTTACTTATCTTTTATGAAAAATATAATTCGCTACTGAAATTACATGTGGAAAATATTCCAATACAGTTTATATCAGAAAAGTGCTATATAGAATATATAGTGGATACACAACAAGCACAAAAGTTAACACGCACATCTCTGAGCTCATGTTCATTTTCGAACATCTGATCATCCTATTTTGGAACTGATCCAATTCAAGGTGAAATCGTTCTGTGTTCTTCAAAAGCATAATGTGTGCATGACTTATTTATGATGAGTCGATAATGAAAAGAAATGCATTATATTTTAAACGTATTTTTTCTTTGCCAAAATGTAAAAAAATGCCATTTAGCAAAAATTAATACGGATATATATTTTTTCTCATTGAAAAAGTTTAACGACTTCTTTGAGTGTCATTTCAAATCATATCAAATTTATTTAATGTCAACAAGGTTAAAAATATAAAGAGAAAAAAACCTGCTTATTATTTCAACTGTCCAGAAGAGATTAAAACAACTTTTTCTTTAGGTTTGACCCACTTAATTTTTGGCTATATGCAGTTATGTATGTATAAATATAATACATATACATATGTATGTACATATACATATGTGGTAAGCACGAATATATTATGTACATAAATCGAACTTGATACATAGCCATTATAAATTTAATGAGAAGTTCAATGAAATGAAAAGTCAGCTTGTTTCTTTTTTTCTCATTTGAGGAAACATTGACACAGTTATGTCTGCTACCTAATCGTAAGATTTTCTTATCATCAGTCACTTATCTTAAATCTTTATTCATTCCAACTACGCATAAAAGCAATGTATACGTGCGTAATGCTAACATACATACATGTAATGAAGTTGTTATGTATCTTATTTTAGAAAACGTCAATATTGATTTAGTCTGCTTTCATCACTTGAGTGACAAAAATACATGCTCGATTTTAATCGTCGTCGTCGTCAAAAATCCTAAACAAATATTTAATTTGAGATTTCACTCAAGTTTGGGTAGTTTTTATCAAAAAGAAAAAGCCATAAGGAAATATTTACTTTATTTTTACATAAGCGCGCTTGTCTGTATTTCTCACCAGACCAAGTCCAGGAATTATAAAGTAGCTTCTCTCATGTCAGTTTATTTACGACTTTTACTGCGTTACTTTATCATTTAATTTAGCTTCCTTAAAGTGTAAACTTTATTTTTCGTATAAAATATCATCCGAGATCAAATCTTCATATCATATTTCATCGTACACTTCATCAGACACCAAACCTACCTGAAAAGTCGTTAAAAATATTTACAAAGTTTGCTTCAATTTATTTATCATGGTAAGTTGTGGTAAAATTAATTCATTTAAATCTAAAAAATTGGTTCGTTTTTGTTAAATCGAATTAACGACTTTATTTTAAAATCGAATTAACGACTTTATTTTAAAATTGAATTAACGATTTTATTTTTAAATCGATTTAACGACTTAATTTTTAAATCGAATTAACACAAGATTTTTTATAATATTTTTTTACAGAATGCCAAAACCCAAACGGTGACCCTCGCTCTTATGGTCATCTTTATAACCGCTTGTGCCTCTGAACCAGCTACCAAGCCACTTCGTCGCCATCTCCGTTCTGAAGCCCTTCCAGAAGCAGTTAAAAAACGTTTATCCACCGTCTCCAATGAAGATCAACTTATTAAGGACCTTGGCGACGTGCTTTACCATGGCCGTACCGCCGTAATCCGATTCTACGCTGACTGGTGTCCCGTTTGCCAATCTGATCGACCCCGATTCATGGATTTAATTGAACGGTTCCCCTACACAAACTTTTTCCGTGTTGATGTAGACGAACATCCAAAGTTGTCCTCAGAATATGGGATTCGTGCAGTGCCAACATATTTTGTGCTTCGGAGAAACATGGCTCATTTGACTTATCACAGTGCTGGAGATGTAAATAATTACCTGACTCAGTTGAGACAAGCTCGACTTGTGAGAAATCGTAATCAGCGACACATAAATAATTAAATGATTTTTTTCTGGATTAATTATTTTTTAAAGAGATTTGTAGTACAAAAAAATATACAGTTTGATATTCAGTTTATTCTTAGTGGTGGGTAGTATTTATAGCAATAAAAAGAAACTTGTACAGGAAAAAGCTTCTGGCAAGCTGAATATTTAATGAGGTTCCTAATTTTTTATTATTGTGATAGCATAGCAGAAACGGCTTACTTTAATACATTTAAATACTAACATAAACGTATATACTACATACACAGCTAACTTTATTACTTTTGGGATCATAGCAGTCATAAAAGTACATAAAGCAAAATAACAAGACATTTGACATGTTTAATATATTGAATTTTTTTTACAAGTTCAAAAAACTATAAATGGATTTTTAGGTGGATAACCTTTTCTAAAATATAAACCACAATATTCCTTATAATTTTCCATAAAAATAGCATAAACGTATAAAAATATTAGCATACATAGGTTTTTCATAACAACTTGACTGATATTCATGCATACATACTTTACCCAAAGCCGAAAGGATAATGATAAACACACTTTTTTGTTAAGGGGTCATCCACACTAGCAGAAGCAGCAGTTTTTCGATGCATACAAACTTAGTATATTAACGACTTACTTAAGTGCTTAGTACACAAATTTTACGTACATCTGAAAATACATTACATTTTTTTGAATACATACCATATGGACACCCCCTTAATTCACTTTTCAGCTTCGTCGTCTTACAAAGCTGTTTTTGTTTGTAATCCATATAAAATGCGTCTGGATTCCACCAGTAAAAACCGAATATATCTTTAATCTTTTGGATTTTTTACCATCATCTCATCACACAGATAACCTGCTATTATTTCATCAATATACATTTAATGAAACTACTAATGCAAAAAAACTAATTAAATGTGAAATAAATTCATGTATATTTTTTCCTCAGTCCAGAAGCAACAGTGTAGTTTACATGCAAGCAAAAATTTCATCACCACACCTTACATCTTACAAACTTTAATATGAAATTAGCAAATCGTGAAAAATTTCCATGACTTGACTATTCATACAGCTATACGTTCCTGCCAATTCTAAAAGAAATACACTTACAAGTTCAACTGAATCCACTAACGTAAGAGCAAGGTTAAAAATTATAATAACATTTCTGTGTAAAGTTGTGCGACGTAAAAAATCACTTTGATTATTTAACTTGTTATTTTACTGATCAAGGAAAATTTACTGAATTAAGGTGTTGTGTTTACTCCAAGTAAACCATTTGAAGTATTTTACCAAATTTATTTTAAAAATTAAAGCCAGTTTTTGGGGAACAAAAATATTTAAAATTACGTCGCAAAAATGGAACGTAGTGGACTTCCGTTTGTCAACACAGTGGTTCACGATAATGCTGGGGTAAGGTGAAATATTTATTACAGTTAAGTTAATTTGAATGTATAGTCAATTAAATTTAAACTAATTTCTAATTTTTGGTGTTATGATTATAGTTCACTTCGTCGTGGGAACAAACCAACTCTGAGGATGACGAATTGGATAACGAAGTTGATCCAGATAACCCATCTAAACCATTTTTGAGACCAGTTCGAAAATATGGCAGTAATTTATCCAAGGTAAAAAAAATCACAAAAAAATCTCTAATTTTTTAGCACATTTTCCCTGCCATTTACAATAAAAAGTCATAAAATAATTAATATACATATTTCATACATATTATAGGACAAAGACGTAGTAGCCTTTGAAGAACGAGCCGAAGAACGAGAATGGGAAGTTGACGATCACAGAATCGAAGTAGCCGAACTAACCACCCGTTACGACACTACACTCGAATTCGGCCTTACCCAAGACCAAGTACTAAAAAATCGAAAACGTTACGGTGAAAATTTTCTCCAGCCACCTCCCAAACCCAGTACCATATTAAAATTCTTTTATGCAGTGATCGGTGGTCTAAATGCTCTTCTCTGGGGCTGTGCATTTCTTAGCTTTGCTAGCTACGGAGCCCAATACCTCTACACGGATAACATCAGCATTGACAATTTAGTTTTAGGATGTTCCCTCATTGTTGTGGTCCACGTTTCCGGGGCATTCTCATTCTATCAGGAATTCAAATCCAGTCGAATTATGGAATCCTTTAAGAAAATTATGCCTAGAGAGGCCCTAGTTTACCGGGAAGGTTGTCGAATGGCAGTGGACGTTCGGGATTTAGTTGTGGGTGACCTTGTGGAAATAAATTATGGTGATTTGATACCCGCCGACGTTCGAATTTTAGAATGTCAGAATTTTACCGTGGATAATTCAGCTTTAACTGGGGAAGCTGAGCCCCAAAAGAGAATGAGTGTTTGTACAGATGAGGATCCTATGGAAACGAAAAATTTAGCATTTTTTTCAACAAATGCGGTACAAGGGACTGCTAAAGGTGTAGTCATTCGAGTGGGAAATAAGACATTAATGGGAAGACTAGCTAAGTTAGCTTGTGGTTTGGATAGTGGACCTAGCCCAATTGCTGTGGAAATGCATAGGTTTATTATTATAATGACTGTGAGAAGTTTGGTGTTTGGTGGGGTATTTTTTGTGTTGGCTTTGGGGATGGGCTTTAGTATAACAGATTCGATATTCTTTCTGATTGGGATTGTGGTGGCTAATGTGCCGGAGGGATTGGCGGTGACGTTTACAACGATTTTGAGTGTAACGGCGAAACGAATGGCGAAGCAGAACTGTTTGGTGAAGCATTTACATGCTGTGGAGGCTCTAGGTAAAATATTTATAAAAATAATTAACGAATGTTTAAATTTTGTGAACAAATTGTTAATTTTTACTATCGAATTGGCATTTTTTACTATCGAATTGGTAATTGTTACTATCAAATTGGTATTTTTTATTACCGAATTGCTAATTTTTACTATCGAATTGACAACTATTACTACTAAATTGGTGATTTTTACTACCGATTTGGTAATTTTTACTATCGAATTGGTAATTTTCACTATCGAATAGGTAATTTTCACTATCGAATAGGTAATTTTCACTATCGAATAGGTAATTTTCACTATCGAATAGGTAATTTTCACTATCGAATAGGTAATTTTCAGTATCGAATAGGTAATTTTCACTATCGAATAGGTAATTTTCACTATCGAATTGGTACTTTTTACGATCGAATTGGTACTTTTTACTATCGAATTGGTAATTTTTACTATAAAATATTAGTTTGAGTTTTAATGAAAAATTAAAATGCCTCTCTATTTATTTTTAAGGTTCGACCTCGTGTATTTGTTCTGATAAAACTGGAACCCTCACCCAAAACGTGATGTCAGTAGCCCATTTATTTTTTAATGGCTCAGTAGCAGAAGCCGACACCAGTGAATTTGTCACCGGCCACCAATTCGATCTCCAAGACCCCGGCTTCAATGCACTTTTCAACGTAGCTGCTTTATGTTCCCGTGCAAATTTTAAACCAGGACAGGAAGATCTCCCCATTTTAAAAAGAATCGTAGAGGGAGATGCCTCTGAAACTGCTATCCTCAAATTTATAGAACTGCAGCTCCCTAACATCGCTCAGTACAGAACTCAATACCCAAAAATTTGTGAAATCCCCTTCAACTCTACCAATAAATTCCAACTTTCCATTCACGACATGTCAAATACCCCCGACCAACGATATTTACTGGTTATTAAAGGCGCTCCAGAAAAGGTCATTGCCCTCTGCACAACAATCTTAAGTAAAGACCAGGAACTCTACATTGACGCTAATCAAACAGCAAAATTCAACCATACTTATGTCGGACTTGCCAAAATGGGAGAAAGGGTGTTAGGCTTTGCTGATCTCAGACTGCCCCTAGACAAGTTCCCATTAGGCTACCCCTTCAATTCCGAAGAACCCGACGAGCTCCTCCATCTTGGCTTCCGGTTTGTTGGCCTAATGTCCATGATCGATCCTCCCCGCGCAGCTGTACCAGATGCAGTACGAAAATGTCGATCAGCTGGTATTCGAGTTGTCATGGTAACCGGAGATCATCCCGTTACCGCCAAAGCTATAGCCAGGGCAGTAAATATTTTAAGTGAGTCGAACGAAACCATTGAAGAACGAGCAGAAAGACTGGGAGTTCCGCTGGAGGATGTGGATCCCAAGACAATAAAATGCTGTGTGGTTACCGGTGCAGAATTAAAATTATTGAGTGCTGGACAGTTACGAAATTTGTTGAGGAACCACACTGAAATAGTTTTTGCGAGGACCTCCCCTGAACAAAAGTATATTATTGTGGATGCCTTTCAGAAAATTGGATATGTCGTGGCAGCAACCGGAGACGGTGTGAATGATAGCCCAGCATTGAAAAAAGCTGATGTTGGGGTTTCTATGGGAATTACGGGGACGGAAGTGAGCAAGGAGACTGCAGATATAATTTTAATGGATGATAATTTCAGTTCGATTGTGACGGGGATTGAGGAGGGACGGCTGATTTTTGATAATTTGAAGAAATTAATTGCTTATAATTTGGCGGACAATATTGCGGAAATGTATAGCGTGATGTTGTTCATGATTCTGAGAGTTCCTTTGCCGATGGGCACTATAGCTATGTTGCTGACTGTGTTGGGGACGGATGTGTTTCCGGCTATTAGTATCGCCTATGAGAAGGGGGAAAGTGATATTATGAAGTTGAGACCGAGGAATCCGAAGAAGCAGGGATTGGTGACGAAGGAGCTGTTGAGTTATACGTATGGACAGACGGCGGTGATTGAGTGCATTGCGGGATTTTTTGCGTATTTTTTGGTTTATGCGCAGAGTGGGTGGTTGCCGGGGGATTTGATTGGGATTGAGAAGAGATGGCATAGTAGGGCGGTGAATGATTTGAGGGATTCTTATGGACAGGAATGGGTAAGAAAAATATAGGGAATTTTTTATTACGGGGATGAAAATTCTTTAGATATGTGGGGTGGGGTACGAGGGATTACCGGAAGAATATTTCGGGGAATTATTATTCTTTGGTGTTTTTTCTTTATAGACGTATCATGCGAGGTCACAGTTGGTGATTGCTGGGCAAACTGCATTTTTTCTGGCGATTGTACTAACTCAAATGGCGAATGTGATGTGTTGTAAGACGAAAAGAGTGAGTTTGTTTCGGAAGAAAATGACGTAAGTTTCTTTTTTAGTACTCTATATTTTTTAAAGACGGGTATGCAAATTCTGCAAAATAAGTTACCGGGTTTTAGCACTGAATTGTGTTAAAAATTGTGAGCAATGAAGATAAATGTTTAAAAATAACAGAAATGGTACCAGGGGAGTATTTAACCATCAAACTCATTTCTTCGTTCTCATTTCCTCATAAAGTTTCCCCATGTTATTTGCCATTTACGCTTGTCGCTTGGCGATTTTAAAAATTTTAAATGGGAAAAATACATGGGAAACTAATGAAGAAACGAGAACGAAGAAATGAGTTTGATCGTGAAATAATTCCCAGGTTTATCCGGGTATTTGTAGGAAATTTAATGTTTGAGTCTTTAAAAAACACGCTGTTTGTATGGTTTGTAATGGGTTTTTCATTGAATTATTTTTTTTCAACAGGAATAAAAAGATGAACTGTGGACTAGTCTTTGCGATCGTGCTAGCTGCCGTGCTTGTCTACGTACCAGGATTAAACACATCTGTAAACTTTATAGCTGTTAAACCGGAAGCTTGGCTAGCTCCTATACCTTTTGCAATCTACTTGATAATTTATGATGAACTTCGGAAGCTGATCATTAGGTGTTTTCCGAAGACTATTCTCGGGAAATTTTTGGATACTTAAGTTAGTTATTCGAGTTAAATATGTAATTGGTTGTATATGATTATCGATAAAAATAATGTTATCATAAATGTCTTTGATATAGGAATAAACTTTTTATAAATATATTTTCTACTTGGTTGATTCCATTATAGAAATTGCTCATTCGGTTCATATGTACATAATTGTGAAATCAAAATTATTACTAATTAAAAGGTTAGCAATAGAGAAAAGAGAGAAAAGTTACTAATGAATTTAGTTTCATTGACTTTAGACCGAAAAATTAGCTAACATTTTTAGCCAGAAGTTTTTGATGCCTCCGAATGAACTTTTTATTCCTTCTTTTAGTTCAGAAGCTCGTAGGGATGATTGAAAGATTCAATTATGATTATATTTTCATTCCAAATTAATATTATAAAACATAACTATATAATACCTTACGTGGGCCGTCAAAATTACCTATTAAATTCGTCTAATATGGAAGAAGATATAAATTTCAAATTTAAGGATAAAATGTTATACACGTGTAAAAAATAGGCCAGTTCATGTATAAATATAGCTTCTTAATTTGTGACTGAGCAAGTAATACGGTTTGTCTGTCTGTACCGTAATTCAAAAAACGAGTCAGAATGTTCAAGATCTGATTTTATCAATCGATAAGTACATATGTCATTGGTCCTCGCTTGGATGAGTTTGTGGGTCAGCCAAATCAGTCGACCCAAATCAAAGTTAGGTCAAAAGGTTGAAAAAACCAATATATCAATATTGGCGCCAAAATATTTCGAAATAAAATAGGCAGTATTCTACTAAAACTTCCATAAACAAGAACATTTACAAAACGGTTCTTTTACGGAAGTTGGACAAAACCAATATTATTTTAATTCTTAATTTAAGTACCAATTATTGAACCAGTAAGTTACGTCATTAGTCGCAAGTTTCCTACTTCCTTTTTTCAGGATTCATTTTAAAATGCTATGTAAAATGAAAAAAATTATAATTCCTATCTACCAAATTACGGTTTAAATTTAGCATTGGTAAAAACAAGTTGACGTCTACATACAGACGTCTGTATGTATGTGACCGTGACCCCATTTATTTTTAGTTTATTTGCTCGAACTTGTTACCATTTATATTTTAATCCAACTAGACAAAACTATTCTTGATATGTTCTGAAGAAGACGGCAAACCGATTTACTGGCAACTTTCCAAATGGCTACTCCACTAATTTGGGACACTGCTTCCATGGCAAACACAGTATATGCCAAACTTTTGAGGTATCCAGCACCCCTTCAAATTGACCCTAAAACTCAGTCATTTCAACTCGTGACAAAATCTAATGAAATAATTGGATTTCGCATTTTTCTCTTATTCATCACTCTGCAATTTTTAGCCATGCTAGATGTTGTTGTTGAAGGTTTTATAATCGGATCTTTGAAAGTTTCTTTTGGCATTTGTATTATTCATTTCATAGCATGTTGTGTTTGCGTAACGCTACTGTTAGTGCTACTAGTTATATTTAGAAACGCGGATTCTTTCTGGAATGAATATATCAACCATGTTGTTCAATTGGAACGACAACTTCTGCGGAAAGAAAATATTAGAGCTAAATCTACGGAGTTTTTAATCTACGACTACTTTCTTGGATTCAAAACAGGTAATTTGATGTAAACAACGTAGAATTGCTGACGAGCTAAATAAATCTAAAATGGGAGGCAATAATATAGTGGAAATTTACTTTGTCGACAATATGCAGTGTCGAAAATATGTAGACGAAATTTTTTGGTCGACTTGATTTTATTAGTCGAACGCATACTTAGTCGACCCTACAAAATTAGTCGAATTTAGTGGAATGCATAATTAGTCGACTTTATAAGTACTCGAAAGGGTTGTAATTTAGAATTACTGTATATGGAATTTTTATGCTTGGTTTTCTATGACACAACTAATCAGTTTTGTTTGATACCTTGATACAAAAGTTTGATTTTGATTAACTTTCTAAATTATTATTACCAGCTATAAACTATGCCTCAATTGAGTTGCGTAACCATCATAATTAGTATATTGATAGCAACACAAGTGTTTCAAAATCAAGTCAACGATTAATAACAAGTTACAGTATGAAACAAATCAATTATATTCTTGTTCTCAGGAAACTCAACTCAATAATTAGGGGCCAAATACACGTATCAAGTCCTTGTGCAAAATTGACACAATTAAAAAAATATGCCATAAAACAGATGCAGCATCAGCCCTTAACTCTTCTTCAGTTCAAAAATGATGTATTGAGGTTAATACTAATATTCCTCGCGGACGAATACGACAAGAGCGTAAACCGTTAAAAAATTATTTTGTTTGTTTTTAGTTTATGAACTCAAACTCAAAACTCAAGAATTATTCGCTTAAGAATAATGCTTTTAGTAGTTCTTATGTGTTGTTTCGATTCGACAGTAAAATTGCGACTAAACCCAGGTCGACTAATACGTTTCCACTAAATATTCGGTCGACTAATTAACCCTTTCGACTAAAAAGATTCGACTGTACATACAGTCGACTGAAGGCATTTCCACTATATTATACTGACCCATCTAAAATACGTTGTTTACTTTTCAGAAATTTACAAGCTTACTCATGGGGAGAACTTTGATGCAGTTGGTATATGCGTGGTAATATTTGCAACAATTGCTTTTCTCGTTGGAATTACTTGGGGACCGGTTTTTGTGTTTGCTGAGTGGGATCCATTCTTTCTTTTGATAAGTAATAAATATCCCATGATATTTGAAAACCAGGTGTTGAAAATATTAATATTTGGGATACGATTTGTTTCAACGCAATGGCTAGCAATGGAAGTTTCCCGAATGTATATGCTAATATTGATACCCACTATGGTATTTGGCCACTCCTATTTAGCCATCATTGTGTACTTACAAAAGATGGTGTTGGGTGATAAAGTCATTCATTTGTACAGTTTATTCCATTGCACTAATCAAATTGGTCAAGAAACCATCGCAACTATTGCAGGTTTGCTGATGGGCTTCGGAATAATATTCCTGGTGACTATTAATTCTGTTATAATTTTGTGCTGGTCTCTGCTACCAATTCTAGCTTATTTTTTATGTGTAAGTTTAGCAATTTTAATATATTTTGTAATGTTTCAAAGTCTCCCTGTTTATATCAAATGCGATGATATTTGCGGAAACTTGATGAATTCGTGGAAGCGGAGTATTTACAAGATGCGTAGATATAGGCTATATTGGGTAAAGCAAGTGAGAGCGCAACGACCAGTTTCAATTTACTATGCTGTTACGAAATTTGAAAAGTCCACAAAACGAAATTTTTATTCTACTATAATTGATAACACGATTACAGTTGTTCTTTTGTAGAAGATTAGGTCGTATTTCTTTTGAACCAATTTTATTAAAATATTTCAAGACGGATTTTTAAACAAAAAAATACTAGATTAGTTGAATGTGTTCAATACATTAAGCTTTGTATTCCAAATGCGTCGAATATTTTTTTACTGATTCGAACGAAACAAAATTGACATTTCCTTCTACATTGTGAAACCTTTGTTGTAGCAGCTGCGATGATGAAGAAAAACGCAGGAATTAAGTTTAATTATTTAGTAATTAAATCAAATATCCCTTTTTATTAGAAACTAATTTGTAATTTAATCAAATTTCCCCTTTTTTATTCAAAATTAATTAGTAGTTTAATTAAAATAAACCTTTTTTTAAATTATAAAAACAAAATTTAATTAAAATTAACCTTTTTTAAGCATAAAAGTAAACGTTTTTATAAATAATTAAATATAAATTCACCTTCAAAACTAATGATTAAATATCTATTTAATTTCTAAACATTCTGCCCAATTTTTATAGGTCAAAATTTTTAATTGAAAGAATAAATTTGGAATACTTATTTACCTCATGTTTTGTAAAAATGAGCTGGCGGGCCCGTCGTGCTTGCCTTAAGGGCCAAAATGAAAAGTTCATAAAATAGGTCTTCAAATTCTCTAGAAGATAGGCTATTAAGTAAAAAATAAATATTAGGTATTTACATACGTTTTTAAGCTCAAACGATAAAATTGTAATATTTATTTATAAGAAATTTTGCAAAAAAAGAGTGATTTCATGATTAATGTTTGCTGTTTGGGCCAAACTTAAGACTGCATAAAATAGCTCTTTAAATTCTCTACAAGATAAGCTATTAAGTAAAAAATAATTCCCAAGAAATTCTGTACGTTTTTAAGCTCAAAGGATAAAATACCAATTTGATTTTTGTTGATTTTGACATTTTAATAATTCAACGTTTTTAGAATTCGTAATTTTTATATTTCGTAAACTAAAATTCATGTTGCCATGGAGACAGAGTAACAAGCTGTTGATAAATTACTGTTACCACGCAAACCAGTTAAAATCCAAAAATAAATTGTAAAGCTATTTCTTAAGACACGTGTATTTTTTACTAAATATACATATATTTTTAAATAAACGACATTTCCTCATCAAAAAATGTACCCTCCCCCATTTTGTTTTTCATAAAGACATCACATATTTTCTGTACGGCCCCTTAAATTATAACCATCTAATTAGTCCTTTTGGACAAATGTTAATTATTAAATGTTAAAATTAGGTTAACATTCCTACTTTTTAATACTTAGTAAAATATTTGATTTTATGATTATAAAAATTATAAGCTGAAACATTATGCCACAATCCCTTAAACACTACTTGATTTGCTAGAAAGAACGAGAAATGCAACACAATGATATTCCATCCACTTCATACATTCCTCTACTTCTCCTCCCGCACCCCACCCATCTACCCATCACCCAAGTCTATTTTTAACTTAATCCCTCTTTTTCTTAAAATTTTATGAAACGAAAAATCAGCCACACTTCGTGTTTCTCTCTATATAGTAAACGGCTCGTACAACTGACAATTTCAACAAATTTCAACACTTTTTTGCCTTTTTCTCCGTAACCATGCGTCCTACAGAAAAATATGAATACCCTTATTGTAGCGCTTGTTAGGCCCCATCTTTTGATTGTATTGCCCAAACCCGAACTTCTACTCCCTCCGCACGAAAAATTACCCCAAACACCCAAAAACCGGTAAAAACGACAAATGGCCCCTAATCCCTCCACCCACGCACATGGACTTAATAAAAGTTCGATAGCTCTCTTAAATTAAGCATCACTCGCTTTTTAACTCAAGTCAATCAGATCAAAACTCTCGTCTCTATCCCATCTCAAAGTAAACTCTTTTTAGAAACTAGTCATCAAAACCGTGGTGATCAGTTGGTGATTGCGGGGCAAACTGCATTTTTTCTGGCGATTGTACTAACTCAAATGGCGAATGTGATGTGTTGTAAGACGAAAAGAGTGAGTTTGTTTCGGAAGAAAATGACGTAAGTTTACTTTACTATTTTTTAAAGACGGGTATGAAAATTTTGCATAGGTTACCGGGTTTTAGTAGCATTTTTTGGTGAAATTGGTGGGTAAAAATGGGATCTGTTTTAAAAAGTTAGCGGTGGTACCAGGTTTATCCGGGTAATTGTAGGAAATTGAATGTTTGTGTTCCTTGATAACGCGCTGTTTGTATGCTTTGTAATGGGTTTTTGTATGGAATTAATTTACTTTTTCGCAGGAATAAAAAGATGAACTGTGGACTACTCTTTGCTATCGTGTTAGCTACAGTGCTCGTGTACGTACCAGGACTAAACACATCTGTAAACTTTATTGCTGTGAAACCGGAAGCTTGGCTAGCTCCCATACCTTTTGCAGTTTACTTGATAATTTATGATGAGCTTAGGAAGCTGATCATTAGATGTTTTCCGAAGACTATTCTCGGGAAATTTTTAGATACTTAAGTTACTCATTTTAGTTAAATGTGTAACTGGTTGTGTATGATCATCATCGATAAAATGGTGTTATCATATGTGTCTTTGATAAAGTAATAAAATTTGATTAATATATTTTCGACTTGGTTGATTCCGTTATACAAGTTACTCATTCGGTTTATGTAGGTTCATTAATTTTGCTAATGAATTTAGCTTGATTAATTTTAGACCTGAAAATTAGCTAACCTTTTTAGCCGGAAGTTTGTGATACATGGAACGTGAGAACTTTTTTTATACTTATGTTTTGTTCAGAAGCTTGTAAATATGATTAAAAGATTTAATTATGATTACATTTTTAATCCAAAATAATATTATGAAACATACCTACAAAATACCCCACGTGGGCCATCAAAATTACCTATTAAATTCTTCTAATATTAGCTTAATTGAAGGAGATATAAATTTCCAATTTGAAGATAAGATGTTTTTACCCGGTTAATAAATAGGCCAGTTCATGTTTAAATATAGCTTCTTAATTTGCGACTAACCCAGTTATACATGATATAGTGTTTGTACATTAACTCAAAAAACGGATAAACGCATCCACTAAAAACTAGGTTATTCTGCCAGTTTTCAGATCACAATTTGAATCCATTTCCAAAGCGAATCAAGTATCCTAACTTCCAAAAACAAGAACATTTACAGAAGTGTTCTTTTACGAAAGTTAGACAAAACCAATATAATTTTAATTCTCGACAAATAACAATTATTTAACTGGTTTTTTAGCTCATTCATCACAAGTTTCTTATATCCGTTTTTCAGGATTCATTTTAAAATGTTATGTAAAATGAAAAATAATTATGACTGCTATCTACCAAATAGCTTTTTAAATATAGCATTCGCAAAAACATGTTGACTTCTATATACTTATTTGAACACTTAGTTTACAAAAAGTTTCACAAAGTTACAGTCAACCTGACCCAACTTCACGTTACATAACAACTATTTAACTATACTTGAGTTCAGCAATCGCAAGTTTACTATACCCATTTTTCATGTTTATTTTAAAATGTTATGTAAAATGAAAAAAAAATGTACCTTTTGATCTACCAATATTATTTTAAATTTAGCTTTGACAAAAACATGTTGACTTCTATATATTTATGTGATCCAGGTTATTTTTAGACTTATGTCCAAACATGTTCCCCTTTAAAGCTCGATACAACTAAACACTCCTATTCTTAATACTTACTGAGGAAGACGGCAAACAGATTTTCTGTCAAGTTTCCGAAATGGCTACTCCACTAATTTGGGAAACCGTTTCCATGGTAAACACGGTATATGCGAAATTTTGGAGGTATCCAGCACCTCTTCAAATTGACCCTAAAACTCACTCATTTCAACTTGTGACAAAATATAATGAAATTTCTGTATTTCACGTCTTTGTCTTATTCCTCACTCTACAATTTTTATTCATGCTAGATGTTGTTGTTAAGGGTATTGTAATTGGATCCCTGAAAGTTCCTTTGGGCATTTGTGTTATTTATGCCATTGGACTTTGCGTATGCGGAATACTGTTGGTGGTGCTAGTTGTTACATTGACAAACGCGGATGCTCTCTGGAAAGAATATTTAAACCTTGTGGTTCAATTCGAAGGACAACTTTTGCGGAAAGAAAATACGAAAGAGAAATCTGCAGATTTTTGTATGTACGACTACTTTCTTGGATTCAAAGCAGGTAACTTGACTTAAAACAACGTTAAAATTCTGACCATTGAAATAATAATAAAATACGTTATATTTACGTTTCAGAAATTTACAAGTTTGCTCATGGGGAAAAATTCGATGTGGTGGGTATATTCGTGGCAATATTTGCAATGATTATTGTTCTCGTTGGAGTTGCGTGGGGACCAGTTTTTGTGTATTTTGAGTGGGATCCGACCTTTCTAATGCTGACGAATAACTTTCCCCAGATATTTGAAAGCAAGCTGTTAAAATTAGTAGTATTGGTGATACGACTTGTTTCATTTGAATGGATGTTAATGGAAATTTCGCGACAGTATATATTAATATTGATACCTGCTATTTTATGTGGCAATTCCTATTTAGCCATCATTTCATACTTACAAAAGATGCCATTGGGAGATAAGGTGATACATTTGTATAATTTATTACATTGCACTAATCAAATTGGTCAAGAAACCATCGCAACTTTGGTGGGCTTGCTGATGGGTTTTGGAGCAATATTTCTGGTTACTATTAATTCGGTAATTATTTTATGTTGGTCATTGCTACCAATTGGAGCTTATTTTTTGTGTGTAAGTTTAGCTGTTGTAGTTTATTTTGTTATGTTTCAAAGTATTCCTGTTTATATCAAATGCGATGATATTTGCGGAAACATGATAAATTCATGGAAGCGTAGTATTTACAAGATGCGTGGATATAGGATGTATTGGGTAAAGAAAGTGAGAGCCCAACGACCAGTTTCAGTTTACTACGCTGATACGAAATTTGAGCAGTCTACAAAACGAAATTTTTATTCTACTATAATTGATTACACGATTACTGTCGTACTTTTGTAGAAGATTGGGTCGTATTACATTTGAACCAATTTTATTAAAATATTTTAAGACGGATTTTTAAGCAAAAAGATACTAGATTAGTTGAATTTGTTCAATAAATTAAGCTTTGTATTCCAAATGCGTCGAATATTTTACGTCAAAACGTAGTTATGTTTTATAAATGATTACCGGATAGTTAATCGTCGTCATTTCATCGCCATAAGTTATTAGGGACTACTCTTTTCAATCGTGTTGGCTGCAGTATTTGTCTACGTACCAGGATTAAACACATTTGTGAATTGTATTGCTGTGAAACCGCAAGCTTGGCTGGCCCATTACCTTCTGCAGTTTACTTGATAGTTTACGATAAGCTAAGGAAGATGATAATTGGTGTTTTCCGAAAACTATTCTTGGGAAATTTTTGGATACTTAAGTTTCTGTAATTGTGTATAATTGGTTGTATGAGATCATCGATAAAATAATATATTTTCATTTATATTTTTCATATAGTAATAAAATTTGTATAAAATCAATTTCGACTTGGTTGATTCCATTATAGAAATTACTGATTCGGTTGGTTTACTGTACTGGATCTCATGGCAAGTTTTGGCAATAATTGTGAAATCATAATCATTACTAATTATAAGGTTAGCAATAGATAAAAGAGCCCGATTTAAAGGAGGTAAAATATGAAATGTGGATGAGCTAGAGGATGACATGGAAACGTTCGTCATAGTTCGTCATTGTCTAAAACCTTAATTGTTTATTAATTTTGTATGAGTTTGATGACGAATCCGGATTAATTTTTACATTTATAAGTGTATAAATATTTACTGATCGTTAATGTCTGGAGGAAAAGCATATCATAAACTTGTCTAGTTTGGACCTATTTGTCTGGTTTGTGGTACCGTATTTCAAGTTGCGTCATATGTCCGTACTAGATAAAACGGGAGAAGTAAAAACGCAATATGTAATATTTATACTTGTCATTTAAGCAGGTGCAGAGTTTTCAGAGAAATTTAAATGTAACATAGAAAATCGAGAATAACATTACTAATGAATTTTAGTTTCATTGATTTTGGACCTGAAAATTAGCTGGCATTTTTAACCAGAAGTTTATAATACATGGCACCAAAATATGAGTTTTTTATGGCTTTTTTATTTCAGAAACTCCAAAAGAGGATAAAAAGATTTAATTATGATTGTGTTTTTTAATCTTAAATACTATTATAAAGCGAACCTACATAATACCCCACGTGGGCCATCATAAATTAGCTTTTAAATTCGTCTAATATTAGCTTGATTGAAGAAGATCTAAATTTGAAATTTAAAGATAAGATGTTTTACACGAGTAATAAAAAATACGACAGTTTGTGTATAAAAATAGCTACTTGGAGTGTGACTGAGCAAGTTATACGGGATATCTAGTTTGTCTGTTTGTACCGTAATTCAAAAAAAACGAATCGAAACGAAACGAACGCTTGGATGAGTTTTTTGGTAAGCCAAATCAGTAGCCCGGGTCAAAGTTAGGTAGAAAGATTCAACAAACCATTATAGATGAAAAATTATTTGGGTGAGTAGTCCAAATATAGAAACAGTTTGACAAAGTTACATTTGACTTGATGCAACTTCCTCGTCGCGAGAAAGCTTTGAAGGTCACAACTTTAACACGGTGTCCTACCTAAACAGTTAATCGATTTTAAAGAAACTTGGCAGGAAATAAGGCCTGTGTACATTTTTGAAAGGCCGTTTAAAAAAATATGATGACTTGTTTCCTAAACTACGTAATCTAGATTACCGGAGACATATGACGTGAGAATAATTAGAATTTGCGATACCGAGGTGATCGCAAACCGTTAACTACTAATTATTTAACTAGTTTGTGAGCTCATTAGCCGCAAGCTTCCTATAACCTTTTGTCATGAATATTTTAAAATGTTATGTGAAATGAAACATAATTATAATTCCTATCTACCAAATTGCTTTTTAAATTTAGTCTTTTGGCAAAAACATGTTGACTTCTATATATTTATGTAACCCTGGTTATTTTTAGAATTATGTTCAAACGTGTTCCCATTTAAAGCTCGATACAACTAAGCACTCCTATTCTTAATACTTACTGAGGAAGACGGCAAACAGATTTTCTGTCAAGTTTCCGAAATGGGCACTCCACTAATTTGGGACACCATTGGGATGGTAAACACGGTATATGCCAAAATTTTGAGGTATCCAGCACCCCTTAAAATTGACCACAAAACTCGGTCATTTCAACTTGTGACAAAATATAATGAAATTAATGTGTTTCACTTCATTCTCTTATTTATCACACTACAATCTTTAGCCATGCTAGATGTTGTTGTTAAGGGTATTGTAATCGGATCATTGAAGGTTCCTTAGGGGAAATGTGTTTTTTATTTCATTGGACTTTGTGTATGCGCAGTGCTGTTGTTGGTGGCACTAGTTGTGTTGACAAACGCGGATGCTTTCTGGAAAGAATATTTCAACCTTGTAGTTCAATTGGAAGGACAACTTCTGCGGAAAGAAAACATGAAAAAGAAATCTACAGATTTTTTTATGTACGACTACTTTCTTGGATTCAAAGCAGGTAACTTGATTTAAAACAACGTTAAAATATTTTCCATTTAAATAAAATTAAAATACGTAATATTTACGTTTCAGAAATTTACAAATTTGCTCATGGGGAGAAATTCGATATATTGAAATGTGGGTAACTAGTTGGTTGTTATGTTCGCATAAGTAAAAAGGAAAGAACAAGGAATAAGTAGTGTAAGGAG
>JAQFZG010001290.1:0-22329 GCA_034695465.1 Entomobrya nicoleti | reverse complement strand
AGCGGAATTCCGCTACTGATCCTCCACTGAATATGTAGAAGTCGCATTTACTTTAAAACTTGTTCATTAGTTTACGTCACTTATCTCTCTGTAAAATTATTAGAGCCATAGCTCAAGTCATCATAATTAAATCTGGCTGTTAACTTTAAATTATTTTTTTGTCCCTCGACGTCGCCGTCCACGTCCCTTGACTAGAATGAACTCTACTTCTTCAATGACCTTATCTTCTTGCTTATCTTCAACAGGTTGCTCCTCCTCCTCTTCTTTTACTTCCGTCGCCTCATCAGTACTCCTACCCATTTCAAATCTTGAAAAAACAAATACAATCCGTTTAAAATACTTACTTTTTTAACTAATTTATTAAATTTAAAGCTAGTTTGTATTTTACATCTGTTTTTCAAGCGATCTCTCTTTTAAACGGTTTGTGAAAACGTTGCTCACCTGTCATATCCCACCACCCTTCCTGGCCTCCCTGGTCATGGCGTTTTCTCATCTTCCGCATAACTGTTTTTCGTGGTTTGATGGCAGTGGCATGTTCCAATTTTGCGGAAAATGAGAATGCGCCATGGCCAGGGAGGCCGGAGGACACGTACTGAATGGTATTGAGCAATGTCCTAAGTTTGTAAAATAAAATCTATTAAAAATAATATGAAACTTGAATATTTTATGTTTTTTCGTATAGTTCTTATCTGAGCAACACGACATTATTCATGGATCGTCGATCAATTGAAGCGAATATTTTTTAAATAACGATCAGATTAAAAGGAACCGTTAATTAGAATTAGACAGTACCTGTCTGGCCTTCCTGGCCATGACGCTTTCTCATCTTCATTTATTCTGCCAAACAGGCATTTGCGGAAAATGAGAAAGTGCCATTACCAGGGAGGCAGGGCTGGGCAGGTAGCGGAAGACCAGAAGGAATACGCTTTTATATAACTGTTACAAAAAATTAATTAATTAATGACTACTATGCTAGTCCTACATTTATTTAGCCAAATTTTCAATGGAAATTTTCTCCAGAAATTTGATGTAATATTGGGACTAGCGGTTATTGCCAACACATTTGTTAATTTTTTCTGGAAAAAAAAAACAAATTAAGTATTAACTTTCAAAGCAAGTTTATATTTTATATATTTAATGGATAGTTAGTCATTAGAAGTATTTACTTGAAAACTTGTTCTATAATTTCCGCCAATTCTCCCTCTGTAAAATTAGAGTTACAACTGGCATTAGATCATCGTAAGTCTTTTTTATTATTTTTTCGTCGTCCCTGTCCATCATTTAAAATGTACTCTTCTTCAACTTTAAACACCATCTTTTAAATTTTACCACCTCGTGACCAACAGCTTAATTCAAATTTTAACCAAAAAATCAGTTCAAGATTCTAAGTTCAAAATCAAGAAAAGATTATATTTAACCATTAATTATTTGTTTGATAATTTATTTTATAATTTTTCTTACAATTCGTTTACGAGCTGGTCATATGGAAGTGTCCTGTCCCACCAACCTCCCTGGCCTCCCTGGTCATGGCGTTTTCTCATCTTCCGCAATGTTGTTTTTTCGGGGGATTTCGGTTGGGAAATTTTAGAAAGATAATGGAGGTTTGCTGGTGGTGGTTGCAAGGTTGCCAGTGTCGTGATTTGGTGGTGGAAAAAAGGTCCTCTGTTCCGGTAGGTGTGTTCCCCGCTTTTAAGGTCGCCAGATTTTCAATGGAAATTTTTTCCAAAAATTTGTTGTACTATTGGGACTCGCGGGGATGGACAACACAAATACTTATCTTTCTACAGTAAAACAAATTAAATTAATTAAATACCTTTAAAGTATATTTTGTAAATTTATCAATAACTAATCATTAGAAGTAAATTTACTTTCGAAGTTTTCCTTTAGGTTCCGTCTTTTTGTCTCTTCGTAATTTTCGTTTTGTTTTATAGGTTGCTATATCAAGCTATATATCAAGCTGAAGCAAACGTTCAACGTTACTGAACAAAGCGTGTTTGTAATATGCTTACAGTATGTCAAGCATGTATTGCAAGATTAAGGGGGCATCCTCATTTTATGTTTTAAGTGGGTGGGTTTTCTTATTTTAGAAATTATATTCACCAATTCTTTTATCATATAATTAATTTGATTCGATTTTTGGCAAAAAGGGTTTCCCACAGCTGCAGCTATTGTGGGGATGACTCCATAAAATATAAGTGAAAGCAGTAGTGTCGTGGTCTCTTGTGAAATGAGTAAGCAGCAAAATACGTTGAATATAATTGTATGAGAACTAAATTTTAATGCATGAATCAAATTTTTTATTGAAAATTATTTTTTACTTAGATCATGATCATGTTTTTTTTTTCAAGTTTCCTCCTGTCCCACCACCCTTCCTGGTCATGACGCTTTGTCATTTTCCGCAGATGTCAAATTGGCTGAAGAAATGAAGATGAGAAAGCGCCATGGCCAGGGGAGCCGGACAGGTTGAAAACATCTTATTTTGGAAGGAACTCGACATGTTTGACCTCTTTTCAAAAATCAGTCAAACATGTTTTTTTACAAATGTACGGATCCTTGTGTTCCAAACGCCATAGTTACTTTTCCTAGTATGTACAGAATTTTTTTTACTGATTTCCCTTTTATTATCATAATGTAACTACTGTTTATTAAGCGAATTAGTTTAATTGTTTTGTAGCTCTTACTCTGTGTGTCATTTTTTCGGAATTGAACACAGCTTTTTATATAGCTCATGTATAAATATATCAAATATCAATCTATTCATTTACCACACACCATTTTTTTCTGTTTTCTTGGTAATGTCTAATGTGTCGTGTGTATTGAAGCTCTGAGTCAACAAAGCTATAATCCACAACTCAAGTAAAAAAGGAAGAGCCACCAACAGCCTCATTTTAACTAATTAAAGTAAACAAACTCTTTTACCCACTTGTCAGCCTTTCTGTGCGATACCGGTACCAACGCACCACATCAATCTGGGCTGAAATGCTATACCATTTGTAATTCTCAGAAACTTGGAATGATTACAAGTTGTTAAGCTACTCACGTAATCAGTAGTGGCAAGTTTCACTGAACATCCATCGATCCATTTTTTATTAATTATTGACAAGTTTTAGAAAATGAGTAGCAGTGGGTTTGACTTCCCTTCAAATCGGGATCACTTTGAGAAAAACTTTTTTGATTTGGAAAGTCTTGCTTTTCGAAATTGTAGTGATTAATGCAGTTATCATTTTCACATTCTACATCCACCGTTGGTACACCAACCGCCAGAGTTGCAAACAACCACTCACTTCTTTTATTTCAGCCCTGCCTGTTTACGCCAACATGTAAGTTATTCAGTAAAACATAACATTAGTTAGTAACTGTAATTGTTGATTAGGAAGTTCGCATCCTAAGGTGATAAAAGTTTTAAATTTCATTTGGTATTTTAATCGATTGTATTGCATGTATGTACAATATAATGTAAGAAATGGATTTCATAGGTTTATATTAAATTAATGTTTTAGATTTAGACATGTATTTTCCGGAGCAAAATTCGAATTAATAAATAAACATCAATTAAATGTAAAAGCTTACATACTTTACTTTATAAGTGAATAGTTAAAATGTGATGAACATTTTCAAGAAGGATTATCAAATATTAGCACTAAAATGAAAACGAACCATGAAATTTCAACAATAACATTACTAATTAACATTTTTTGCGATGAAATTTTGATACAATTTAAAATTACTTCATTTTGGTCTCGAAGATTTCTGTCACGTTTAATTATACTTTTGAACTGCTCCATATAATTTATAATTTAATTTTCTCATGGTGTCAAGTGTCCTTTTTGTTTATTTGTTTACTTTTGCCTTCTTTTTCTTCGTATTTTCGGTTCCGACAAGCTTGGTCGCAATCGGGATCTCTCTTAGGTTTCATGACTGGTGTAGGACTTCCCATAGAAATCTGCATCTGCAATATTTTAAAAAAATCCTTATTATTATAGTGAAGGACAAGATGACAAATTTCAGTTAATATATATCTTACAAGAAAAATGAAAATAAAGGTGTAAACAAAAGTCATGGTTACTGATGGAAACATCTTAGCAATTTTCTTTTCGATGGGAAAAACTGGTCGGATGAGCAAAGCTGGGCTATATGCGATATTAAGAAACTCTCTCACATTAATAATATAATGAGAGCTCCAATGATACCCATATACTGCCAAAAAACATAATCGTTAATATGTAAACACCCATTGTTCATTTCTCATCTACGTCGGTTCGCAGTAATTAAAATGTAATGTGTACACATGGCTTACACTGAATGTAACTTTGAACGTGATAACAAATATTCCTGCTGCGCTAACACCCACTGATTTGGAATAAGCGATAGCTTGAATAAAATCAAGTACAGCAGCCGTCGCTGGCCGACCTTGATGTTGTCTTGGGTTGTCTTGGGTTGTCTCGAGATAATACTGCATCCGAAATCCATTTGATCTTAATTTGATTAAAAAATGCAATTAAAACTTCAATCGTTTAGAATGGCTTATAAAAAAGTTATCAAGTTGACAGTCACCCTTAAAGAGGCCATAGAACCAACCAGCAATCCAATTACTATTGGTCCATTATTTATCAGACCAGAAACAAAAACTATTGCTCCCTTAAAAAACACGTTCCGAATCACTTTTGACGTTGTTGTCGCATTATACATTAAATATCCAAGGAGAACTTCGCCAATAAAGTTGGAAATGTCCTCAGCCGTGTTGGTGATATCACCAAGCTCAGCTTGCGTGACATGGCTAAACTCATTCTCTTCTTCGTTTTGTTCGGATCCCTCAATATCAAATGTAACATACAGAAGTACAATACTTGAAATCAATATACCAATAAAGAAAGCTGTTTCCATTAGAACTGCATGAGTGGTTAATGTGAACCCAATGAAGATCCAAATGATGCTTTGAGTAGAAACAAAATGGGAAACTGTACATGACTGAGTAAACTTTAGATTCATTTTCCCAAGACATTCCAGCGTTGACATAATCGTGTTTACTTCTACTTTGGATTCAAGCTTGGTGGTATGTATAATATTTAAAATAGTGTTGAGGATTGCAAAAGCAATCAATGCCATAAATAAAAGTATGGCTTTCTGAAATTAGAATGCATTGTATCGAATTATTTGAATAGCATTGCAAAAATTTGTCTCAAATGTTTGTAAACAGAATAAAAAAATTATGTGTATTTTTTACCGTGTTCGACATTCTACAACGCAACCTTTCGTTTGCTTTCACCATTTTTTGGGCTTTAGTGGTAGCGATGGGAAGTGATGACAATCGAAATATGACGAATGTAAAGTGTGTTCCCAAATTTACTAATGTGCGTCCCTCGAATCCGTTATTGAAATCGAGCAAAGCTTTAGGAATTATATTAGCTATCTCAATTAAATACATGGTCATTGAAAAAATCCACGGAATCTAAAGAACAGAAACAAACATTGGGCAGCAAAGTTATTTATAATTGGCTGAATACATGTTTTTAAGCTTACTTTGCTGATAGCCGTTTTGTGGATTATGGTCTGTCTGCCGTCATTCGAAATCCA
Organism: Entomobrya nicoleti; assembly: GCA_034695465.1. Classification (NCBI taxonomy): domain Eukaryota; kingdom Metazoa; phylum Arthropoda; class Collembola; order Entomobryomorpha; family Entomobryidae; genus Entomobrya; species Entomobrya nicoleti. The sequence continues at coordinate 16,755 of JAQFZG010001290.1, read as the reverse complement.
GTATGGTATTGCACCAACACTCATGGCAAATAGGGACCATACTTCCAGAAATGTCCAGCCAACTTGAACATCCTCGTCAATTATTTCAAGGTTGGTGTCATCTTCAACATTTACTACAACCGCACTTTCGTTTTGTATTGAGCCTGCTGAACGGGGAACTTCAAATTGTCGAATAACTTTAGAGTCCCCATTAGCATTTGAATTTATGCTTGCATCATCTTCCATATCAGTATCGCATTCTGGAGTAGCATTAGCCTTCGAATTATTATCACCTCTCAAACTATTATTTTCAGCCGAATTACAATCACCATCCAAATTATTGGCAACCTCCAAATTATTATCACCCTCCAAATTATTATCACACTCCAAATTATTACCACCATCCAAATTATTGGCAACCTCCAAATTATTATCAACCTCTAAATTATTATCACCCTCCAAATTATTACCCCCTCCAAATTATTGCCATCCTCCAAATTATTATCACCCTCTAAATTATTGCCATCCTCCAAATTATTATTTCCCTCCAAAATATTATCACCCTTCAAAATAATATTACCCTCCAAAATATTATCATCCTCCAAATTACTATCCTCCCCCAAAATATAACCACCCTCCAAATTTTTGTCATCCTCCAAATCATTATCGCCCTCTAAATTATTCTCTTCCCCCAAAATATTACTACCCTCCAAATTTTTATCACCCTCCAAATTTTTATCACCCTCCAAATTGTTATCACCTTCCAAATTATTATCCCTCTCGAAATTATTATCACCCTCCAAATTATTCTCCTCTCCCAAAACATTACCACCTTCCAAATTTTTATCATCCTCCAAATTATTATCCCTCCCAAAAATAGTATCACCCTCCAAATTTTTGTCACCCTCTAAGTTATTATTCCCTGTGAAAGTAGAATGATCCTGCAGAGTAGAACTTATGTCTGAAGTAGTTTCACCTTTCGATAGTGTTCTGTTCTCTAAAATATCGTTCTTTTGGTGTTCATTTGGACCATTCTTAGAGTTTGAACTTTCACTCCTTGCCTGCAAAGCAGTTTCATCTGACCCCTGACCTCCTATTTTCCAATTGAAGCCATTTTCACTCTCTTCTGATAAATTCCAACTTTCTGGAATATGCGCGAAATAATAAACGAAGATCAAACGAAACCATATAATGATATTAATTAGGTATTTTTGTCATGCAAATACGTAATTTTGTCTTTTAAGAAGCAAACATTATATCTCACTCACTTTCACTCTCATTTCTTTTCCATTCCAATGGAAATTCCACCTTAATTTAGAAATAAATGTATAGAAAACAAAAAAGAAATTTTGAACGGGAAAAATTCCTAACAACCGCCGTTAAAATTGATAAACGCATTTATTTTCAACGACGGTCTATAACCTTTGCACTGTCTAATTTACAAATAATGTACAGACTTTAAATGGTAAATTTTCAACAGAGAACAAGTTAAAATATTGCCTTGATAATGGATAAACGCATATATTTTTAACAGAGCTTGGTGATAATTGCGCTTTGTAACTAAAAGTAATTTTTGAATGAAAAAATTAAAACTTCAAAATAATTGAAACGAGAAAAATACACTTGTACGGGAATTTCAACCAATTTCTGAAAGTTCAAAATTTGGACAAAACAAAAATTCGTTTATCCAAACACATTTTAAATTACCCGCTAATGACTAATCGCTGTAATCAAATTTTCTCTTAATTTCAGTTCATCCTGATCAGTTTGGTCTAAACCCAAAAAATATTTATTTCATTCGACAAAATTTTAATTTTCCGTTACATTTGGCAGAAAAAGTGATTTTTAGAAATACAATACATGAAGCTATAACCAATATAATTTTTACAGGCGAACCAACAAGTTGCTTCATTTTACCCCAACCGTTTTACAAATTTCGACATTTTGACGAACCATGGTTCGACTTTTAACTAGATTACTAGTTCATGATAATTTTCTCCCTTCACTAATTAAACTTTAACTAATTTTTCAGATCATATTCCAGTGAACAGCAAGGATTTTGAGTGAACGAGGTACAAGCATTGAACTAAAGTTAACTGAAAAACTTGATCCACCTTCTTTTAAATTACCACCTCATGACCAACGGCTGTGTTCACATTTTAACCAAAATATCAGTTCAGTTAAATCAAGAAAATATTAATTTTTAACCCTTAACCATTTATTTTATAATTTATTATATAATTTATTATATAATTTTGTAGGACTTGTTTACGAGTTGGTTATATGGAAATGTCCTGTCCCATCACCCGTCCTCGCCTTCCTGGTCATGGCGTTTTCTCATCTTATGCATTACTCCGTTGATGCGGCATGTCGGAAGTTCCAATTTTGCGGAAGATGAGAAAGTGCCATGGCCAGGGAGGCCGAGGGAGTTTAGGGGATAGTACTGGAGCAATGTCCTGAGTTTGACTAGAGTGAACCCTTCTTCTTCAATGGACTTATCTTTTTGCTTATCTTGAACATGCTGCTCCTCCTCTTTTGCTTCTTCCACAGCCTTATCAGTAACAGTACTTCCACTCATTTCAAATCCTGAAAAACACATTTAAAAAGGAATAACAAATATAATCATTTTAAAATACCCACTTTAATTTTTTAACTAATTAATTTAATTTAAAGTTAGTTTGTATTTTACATCTGTTTTTCAATCGATCTCTCTCTTTTAAACGGTTTTTGGAAACGTTGCTCACCTGTCCTGTTCCACCACCCTTCCTGGCCTCCCTGGTCATGGCGTTTTCTCATCTTCCGCATAACTGTTTTTCTTTTTCCGTTTTTTGATGGCATTGGCATCTTCCAATGTTGCGGAAAATGAGAAAGCGCCATGGCCAGGGAGGCCGGGTATGTACTTGATGAGTACTAAGAACAATGTCTAAAGTTTGTAAAAAATATCAATTAAAAAATAATAAATCATTAAAATTTTCACGCATATTTTTATAACTTGATGGATTGATTGCAACACTTAATTGGTTATATTCCTTTCCAAATTAAAAAAGATCTTGTGAACGAATGTTAAGCAGGGTTTGAGTATCTGCCTTGGCCTCCCTCCCTGGCCATGACGCTTTCTCATCTTCATTTCTTCGGCCAGACGGTGATTTGCGGAAAATGAGAAAGCGCCATGGCCAAGGAGGGGAGTGAGGTCGTTAAAAAGGGCGAAAATACCTGGAATAAAAATAAGTAAAATCATTGATACTTAAGATTTGATTAATATTTAACAGCAGCATTAATTGCGTGTTTATATATTTTTAATTAGTTAATTTACGTAATCGTACATTTCAACCGGAAGTTTAAAATTGGGTACCTTTGGTGGTTCTGGCCTTCCCGGCGTCCCTGGCCTTCCCGGCGTCCCTGGTCATGGCACTTTCTCATCTTCCGCATAACTGGCAGGTCGGAAGTTCCGATTTGCGGTAAATGAGAAATCGCCATGGCCAGGGAGGCAGGGCCGGGCAGGTAGCGGAAGGCCAGAAGGACTACGCTTTTATATAACTGTTACAATTTTTATTAATTCATGACTACTACGCTAGTCCCACATTTATTTAGCCAAATTTTCAATGGAAGTTTTCTCCAGAAATTTGATGTAATATTGGAACTATTGGTTATGGCCAACACATTTTTTTCTGGAAAAAATAAAAGTTAATTAAATTAATTACAAACTTTTAAAGCATATTTATATTTTATAAATATAATGAGTAGTTAATAATTAGAAGTATTTACGTTAAAACTTGTTCTTTAGTTTCCGCCTAATGACCAACAGCTTAATTCAAATGTTAACTAAAATGTCAATTCAAGATAACAAATTCAGTTAAAATCAAGAAAAGATTATATTTAACCATTGATTATTTGTTCGATAATTATTTTATAATTTTTCTTACAATTCGTTTACGAGCTGGATATATGAAAGTGTCCTAGCCCGCTCACCCTTCCTGGCCTCAATGGTCATGGCGTTTTCTCATCTTTCGAATTGCTGCATTTTTTTCGGTGATCCGGCAGGTCGGAATTTCCGATTTTGCGGAAGATGAGAAAGCGCCATGGCCAGGGGGGGAAGGAGGAACAGGTCAATTTGTATTTGAACAGGAATTGAATACTTTTAAAGTACAATTTATAAATTTATAATTAACTTTTGTGTTTTTGGTGGGTACAGCCAAACAACTTTGCGGAAGATGAGAAAGTGCCATGGCCAGGGAGGCAGGGCACGTTTGAAAACAATTCCTTTTGAAAGGGCAGGAGAAGGGACCCAGTCCTAGAGAATAGATACTGCTAAACTGGGAACCTAACCTTCGGTGAAAGTGGCCAAATTTTCAATGGAAATTTTCTCCAGAAATTCGGCGTTATTAATATGACAAAGTCAATTAAATTAATCAAATATGGAAATGAGAAAGCGCCATGACTGCGGAGGCCAAGTAGTGTATAGTTACGCTAAACTGGTAACCTACAGTGAAGGTCGCCAAAAGTTTTCAATGGAAATTTTCTCCAGAAATTTGGCGTTAGTAATATGAAAAAGTCAATAAAATTAATCAAATATGGAAATCGAGTCGAGGAGATGGCCAATATAATTGCTAATTTCACTGTGAAACAAAATAAAAGTACATTAAACTAATTACAAACTTTTAAAGTATAATTTAAAAAAATATAATTAGCTAAGCCGTCAATTGTCAGTCTGTAAAGTTATTAGAGCTACAGCTAAGGTCATCATGATTAAAACTGGCTGCAAAGTTTTAAATTAGTTTTTGTTCCCCGACGTCGACCCCGTTCCTTGACTAGAGTGAACCCTTCTTCTTCAATGGCCTTATCTTCTTGCTTATCTTCAACAGGCTACTTCTCCTCTTTTATTTCCGTCGCCTCATCTGTACTCCTACTCATTTGTCATTTTTGTGAAACGAAAACCCCCACTAAACATATGTGTGTGTAGTTCAATACCGCAAGAATTAAAAAATATCGATTTCATATTATTTGATTTCACATTTTAGTTAAGTATTTATAAGTGGACTGAAATTTATTAATCGTTTTATACAAAATTACATTTTACAAAAACATTCTCTCTATGCTACATATTCTCTCTATTATTGGGTAGCAGAACAAAACATGGGTATAGATGTAGTAACATCTATAAATAGCATGAAATAGTGAACCTTGTTTTTATTAACACATTTAATTAGAATTGTATTATGATGATAGGCCTCATTTATTACAGTGTGTATGAAAATCGAAAATGACGATATACAGCTGCATTGCCAACATACGATGTATACTTAATTTGTTGTTGAATTACATTTAAATTGGTACAAAAACCAATTTTACAGTTAAAAATATATTTACAAAATTCCAATTCGGTGAAATCTGCTTACACATTCCACTATTTACACACAACACATACTTATGTATGTCTACTTTGTAAACGTAACCAAGACTATGCTGACTGAACATTTGAGCATATTTTGTTTGTGCAAATTTAGTTGTATTGATTTTTTAAAAAGTTCAGTGAACAAACCTTAAATCTTAATGGGTAAAAGATCACTTTTAAATTATAATGTTCACATGATTGAAGTAATTTACAGAAATTTCAGATATGTTTGAAACTATCAACGTGCTTTTAAGTCCCCAGAAAAAAATACAATCATATGTGTATAACATAGGCCACCTCAGCAAATATTATCATTGTACACCATTGTCCTTATAAAAATATGGCATATTTGGTCGTGATAACAATATGGCTTACCTGCTTGCTAACTGATTTCCTTACTAAATAAGTAACTATTGTTTCTAACCCAACGTTACCTTTAATTTCCTTAACAATAATTCGCCACTTCTTGTAAATTTCAGTGCAAGCAATTAATAATCCGGTTATTTTTATCTAATTTAGGTTTACATGAATTTTACATAAATAATTTGCAAATATTTTATGGGATTTTCATCACACACAAAATATGCATACTTAATATTTTTAAAAAACAGATGGCAAAATGTTTTTTTCTTAAATAATTGTTCAACTTGGCAACTTGTTCCACTAAACACTCAAAAGTCGTTGAATTGATCTTATCTGCGTATCCTTTTCCACACTACAAAATACACAACATGAGGTAAGGCCAAGGTAGGTAAATAAACTAAAACGGAATCGAAATTGTTACATAAATGTTCTAAATATAAAAGTCTTACTTGCGTTAAATGCTAAATCTTAATTCTCCTCTTTAAACGTCTTAGGCAGTTAAATTTACACCTTTGTTTTTTCTTCAAGTTCAATTTTTCACGGAAAAACTTTATAATCTCAACTTTCCCCACTTTTTCTGCTAGACACAGTGCACATAGATGCTCCTCATTTTGAACATAAATTTTACAACCATAGTTAACCAAAGATTTTATAAATTCAATGCTATCAATTTTTTTAATACAATAATGAAGAATCGTGTCACCTGTTTTATCCAACTCATTAAAATTAGTCCCAAAAGCTCGAAACAGTTCAAGCGAGTCACTCTTCAATTTCGAACCAAATGTTTGCACCGCTTCTTGTAGTGGCGTTAAGCCCATACCCTTAGACTTCAAATTTATATGAGCAAATTGCTTGCTTGTCACAAGAACCAACGTTTTATGATACACTTCCACGTTTTCCAAATCGAATGTCTCCTTGCAACTTCTATAAAAGGTAAAGTTTTGTGGGGATAATTTGTGGGCAATACTTGGAAAAATCAAGTCTCGTTCCATACACAAAATACTTTCTCCCTCAAACGACAGTTCGTTAACGTCTGCATTTAGCTCATTGACAAGAAGCTCTTTCAGTGGAAATATGTATCTGGAAGCAAAGAAAAGTGCTCTGCCTATTTGTATGACAGGAAGTGTCAATAAAAAGTTACGCCCACATTTATCCTTACGTTCAATTTCCTTTGCGCTCTTTCCATGAACAAACCTAATGAAATCAATTGTTTTTTCAACAAATTTTTGCAAATTAACTAATTTTTGTCCATGCGTAATTCGATCTAGCTTCAAACATTTGTTTAGATACTTAATTCTATTTTCGATACAATGTAAAATCCCACCATCCATTTCTCTCGTTTCTGCTAATTTATCAAAAACATCATCACCACACTTGCTTTCAATCAAGTACTTGGCTGTCTCGTAGTGTCCATTTTCTACTGACCACAGAATCAACTGGTACTGATTGTCAAAAGACAACTTTTCACACATGCTTATGAACCAGTTTGCTGGAACTTCCGAAAGTAGAGAAAACTGTAAAATTATATTGCACAATCTTGTATTTCGTTCATTCACCGACAGAGTTATCAACAGCCTTGCAAAGTTCCAGTGGTAGCATTTTAAAGCACAGGTTAAAAATGGGCTTACGATTTTGTCTTTCGAAATACAATTAAGATAATAAGACTTGTGAGTCTCCAGCCACTTGAGACAACGCCAGTCAGCTATTTCCTCTAAATACTCATCTAAACATTTCCACATGAAAGGCCTCTCTTCTTTACCATCCCTATCTATTGAACCAAAACAGATCAAGTCATAAAATAGATCCTCGGAGCACAAATTATCCAATCTTCCTGTTTTCAGTACTCTCATTATATACTTTGCGACGAGAAAGTCAGCATATTTGAGATGAATGAATGTAACTGGCTCATTGTTTGTGATGATGCCCATTTTATCACAAGTTTCAGTTGTAAAAAACTTGATGCCTAGTGGCTGTGGAAACTCGTTAGAAACTTGGGGAAACAAATGGACTAGAGCCAAGTGTGTGTGCAGCTGAAGATAGAGTTCCCTCTCCATTTTGAAATCATCATCGTCATATTGTGTCACCCCTTTTTTCTCCCTGAACATCGTAGCAAATTTTTTCTCATAAAGGGAATCGAACAATTGTACATTAACACAAATCCTATGTATTGCAGATAGGCTAGTCAGGTTATCTTCGTAGAGCTCTGCAACCATGCTGCAGTTTAATGGAGAGTCTAAAAAGTCTGCAAGGTGCTTATAGTTAGCAATCCTGCAACCTAAAGCTTTACAATAGTATTTCAAATCTATTTCACAATGTACAACGTCTTTTGTTCTGCAAGCCTGTTCAAAAAATGCAATTTTATCGGGCAATGAAAGAGGAGAAATTGAACAATAACTAAATCCAAACTCAGTTTGTGCTTTTGGACATGGTTTAGTTGAACTTATCCACAGCCTAATGACCTCAAATTCCTTTTCTATCATTCTCAAAATACCCAAAGCTAGTTCTAAATTTCCACTGGGAACTTCATCTAAGCCGTCCAATTGAAGTTCGATTCTTGGCCATTTATCGCATTTTCGCTCAAGCCATTTATCAATCAACTTCCTTTCACATTCCTCTCGGCAACCTAAAATTTCAAAAATGACAAACTTTATATCTACCGTACTGCTTTTTCCAGTTCCGACTCTCTTCTTCAGAAGATCTGCAAAATTCCTGAATGAGCTAAATATAACCAAACTGTTTTTCAGCCTTTTCCCTAAACTGAGTAGGAGCTTTGACTTGCCCATTCCTGACTCTGCGAGCAAATAAACTGCCTTTACATTATTTTTGTAGATTCTTCGTAAAAATCTGCTTTCACCAAAAACCTCACGTGTAGTTTGTACTCCCCCCTCAGTTTCATTTTTACAGTTAAAATATAATTTTCGTGTGATATGAACACCTTTGTACTCTGGATACTTGTAATTTTCACAAATTTTTACAGTCTCTTGTTGCAACAACCTGTTCAAAAGATCGCCTGATAACTCTTCCAATACACTACTACTACCATCCTGGAAAATATCTCTTATTTTAATATTCCAACCTTGAATGCACACCTGTCCATTTTCAAAAAGCCAGTCTTGTTTTTCTCTCACCAACTCACTTCCCCTTATCGGAGATTCGGATAATTCAACTGTTAAATCATTTTCGTATTTAAATTTATCAACAGCCTCTTCAATCTTTTTACCTGTTAGCTTATCTGGATCACAAAACACGATCACTCTACATTCACAATTATTACAATATCTCCATACCTTCTTATCTGTAATATTTTCAGTAAAAATGATGACCACTTTTTGAGTTGCTGAAGAAGTTCCCGGATATTCTATCGTTTCCTTAATTGAGAACGAATGTGATACGGACAGTAATACGTTGACTTTTAGATTGAGAGCCACTTTGATGAACCCATTTTGACTTCTTCTTAAAAGCAGCACTCTCGTCCTTTTCTTTATCAAGCTTGTATCTGTCTTTGCCAAATTCATCCAACTTTAAAATATTCCAAAGCTCATTTCCAATAATATCCGTCCAGTTTTCATTCCCAAGAACTTGATCACTTTCATCAATCAATGTTTGTACAAGTTGGGCGACTTCTATGTCGTAATTTTGCCTAACCGTTAGTACAGTTTGGTAAATTTTGTCTGTCCCATTTTTATTTTTCCCATTATTTGTTTGCTCTTCTTGTTTCCGTTTTTCCACATCGATATTTTGTAAACGTTCCACCTCCACCTTGATAACATTATCGTATGCATCTCGTAAGAAACCAACATAGGTGACAGCGTTCCAGCGATAAGGTCCAGCCACCAGTGCTTCAAGTCCTGCTGTGTTGCTTCTTCTTGCCATGTCTAAACCCGATAAAAAAATATTTTGCTAAAATTCCAAACATTTTATTTATGTTATCATGTGTTTGTTTCTTGACCTTATTTCGTAACCAAATTACGAAATGGATGCACTGAAATGAAAATCAGTAAGGAATCTATTGCAGTTTTTTGATATAACTTACTGTGTAATTTTGTTCAGCTTGAGTTGTAGTTTAATGTCATGTCATACTTTTCAACAAAAGTACAATAATAGCCTCTTGTCACATTTCGATACCTGTCAAATTAATATATCGTCACTAAAATGCAAATAATTAATTTCAGACAATGGTTACAAAGTAATACATGGGAACCCGAAATAGTAAAATTTCTTGAAAAGTGCAAAAGAGAACTGTGTACAAATAATGTAAACATTTTCGGAAGACTTTTTATGCGTTGATGCAGATAGGAAGGGAGAAAAGGTACCATTTCCATTGTGGTATATTGTGTTGTGTTGATAACATAGGAAGTTCCAGCAGTACGACTTGGTAAGGGAGATAATATATTGTTCCAAGTTTTAACCCCATCAACAACAGATGACTTCTCTAAAGCCAAGCAAACACAATCAACACAGACAGTTCCCGTATTGTTTAGCTTGGCTTGAACAAAGACAATTTCAGTACAAAACCTATGCAGTATGGATTTCTTACTGAATATAGTGTTTAGCAGAGAAAGAAGGAAAGTGTATATGAAAACCTTTTTCCGTGAAAAATTGCAATTGAGTGGTAAACAAAATTGAGGGCTAAACTGAATTGAAATAACAAAATGTGACAAATAGTTTAACGAAAGCTGTGTGCTCATGCAAATGAGTCATAGTTATAATGATGGTTACGTTTTAATAAATCTCTAGCTATTTTCGTGTTTTGTGCATCATTTATTTACATTTTTTTTCAAAATAATGTCCAGTCTAAAATAAAAGCAAAATGACATCGTTGATTTAAAAACCGTTTCGTTTATGAATAGGTATTATTTGACATATTGATTTGTAGGTGATCTTAGACAATTAATTAGAGCAAAGGTGGTACATATGTGTTAGATATAATCACAAGCACATAGATATATTAATGGTAATGTAACCTGCAAAGATTTACTTAACTGTGTAGTTTTATAGATAATCAATATTGTTTATAGACAAAGTTATGTATTGTTTGTATAAACTACATTTAAAATCAATTAGTTAAAAATATATAAATTCGGTTTTTATGTATTGTGAGCCATATACACTAAACGGCTGCCTACCTTCAGACAATTCACAATAATTTTATCAAGTTTACGCATAATGTATTTTGCAGTCATTACAGTGTTATCCTTAAGTTTTTCACGTAAACATTAGTACACACCCAAAGCAAGGAACAGACATTCAAACACTAAACAGAAATGCAGACTGAAAACAGCTAAATTTCCATATCTTTGAGTTTGTACTCCAATTCAAGCTTCTTATCTACCCAAATCAGGAGATCATTACCCGCCAAAATTTTTTGAATGAGGTCATGTGACTTGCATCTCAAAGGGACAGCAAAAAACTGATAGCCAATCCACTATCGGAGTTTGACCTGACATGACCTCATTCAAATTGTTTTGGCGGGTAATGATCTCCTGATTTGGGTATATAAGAAGCTTGCTCCAATTGTCTTTGTTCTCATCAACCTACTAAATTAGACGAGCTCAATGTTTGCTTGGGTTTTTGCAGCTTTGAGTGAATCAGCTGCTGGTACGGTGGTAAATTAATTTGATCTCGATATTTGTTCCTTTGTCAAAGCATACTTTTACAAGACTCGCGTTACTCGGTTTCGACACCGCTTTAATTTTATGTTAATTAAGACTCATCAGTTATGAATTTTTTTTTAAATCAATTAAATTGGTAAATTTTATAAATGAACAAATTAGTAATCATATAAGGAACCCTGATGTACTGCAAAACATAAATACGATCTCTTTATTGTTCATAAGTTAGCAATTTTGCAGAATTTTTCCTTTCCAATTTATCTCCAAAAGCTGGAATTTATTGTGCAACGAAAAGAAAATTGGCTAAAATACGTGATGTCAATAGTTCCATAAGCAAATACGTACGTTATAGACATGTAACCGGGAAAGATTTGCCTAATTATATAGTCGTATCGAAAATTAATCATTGTGCCATTTATGTATTCTTTGTAAAAATCACATTAGCAATCAACAGAAATGCAGACTGCAAAAAATATATTTTAGCTTGCACTACAATCGTTTTCGTTCACATCAACCTGGCCATTACAGACATACTACCAAAATTGTAATATTTAAATCCATTAATGTCAGGTATATTGAGGAACAAAATGTATCTTATTTTTTCCATATTTCTCCGTACCTTTTAAGAAATTTAAACTGTTGAAATAAACAAACCATATTATGTACTTAACTTAAGGTTCTCTCCAAATTGATGTACTCTTATTTTTGTTCACATACAGTCATCGTCAATATAACTTTTTGATTCTGTCTCTAGTAATTTGTGTGCGTGGACAAAAACAGCAAGACCAACAAACTCGTTTTTATGCATAAAACAACGAAGCTAGTTGTTTTGCTAGAGAAGTTGCTTCCTACAGCGACACAAAGAAAATACAATGGTATTCAACCTAAAAGGTGGATTTGAGTGCACTGTATCCCTATAAGTTGCTCAGCAGAGGTGAATTAAGAACAAGTTTTATTACGTAGCTGAAAAGCGAAGCTCAGCGAGTATTGACTTGACCGCGTTTGTCTGTCCGTCTGTCTGTCTGTCTGTCCGTCTGTCACCACGATAACTCAAGAACGCGTTGACCGATTTCGCCCAAATTTGGCATGTAGGTCACTATGGTAAAGGGCAAGAACCCTATTGATTTTCAGCCCCCTAGGTCAAATCCCAAGGTCAAAGTCGAAAGTTTTCAACGTGATCAAAGTGTATCTCTGAACAGTGCAATCGAAAGCTCTCGTCGAGTAGATCACGAATCATGGGTCATTTTAGGTCAAAGTGACCTCAGAGGGTCAGCAGTCGGGGTCAAAGGTCGCAATGTTAAACACATGACATGTGACATATCATTCGAGAGCGATTTTCATTGTCAGCAACAATGTTCAACAATTTCATTTGTAGCATTGTTTCAGCTCCGTCGTTATGATCGCTATTACAGCGGGTTTATTTGCTGTTGCTGTATTTTTTAGGCTGGCATTGCTGCCGTCTATTTTTGAGCTCATCTCATTCTGACGCATTCCTTCATACAAGCAAAATATAAATTTTAACTAGAAATGTACTTTGTCAATGAAGATTTTATTTATATAACTAGCATGCAAAATATTTAAACTATAGAAAAATTTACTATCTTTTTGAACAAAGTTAATTAAATTTTAAAATGATTTGTACGACGAGTGTTTGGTTTAAATATTTATTTATTTAAAATCCAACGTTTCGATTCATTTACATGAATCCTCTTCAGGGATATTATTTATAATTAATTTATAATTAAAGTTAATTAAAATTTGTTTGAACCTAAGCCTTTTAAGTCGTTTCATAATGAGAAGTTGACCAGTAGAAGACGTACATTTTGTAGCATTATTTTTAGACAAATTTATGCTACATTTACTTCATCACAACAGTGACTCTTTCATCATTTACCAAATTGGGGTGACATCTAAATAGTTGTAAATGAATTATAAAAATTAAGTGAAATCTTATATCCGTTTTTTCCTATTTTATAACGTAAATTGTATTTAGTCATCAAATTATATTTAGTAAATAAGAAACAAATTCATGGTTTGCTTGCTCACATTCCATCGAATTTATAATGTCGGTATTGCGTAGATGAAAGCAAAACGTGTGCTCAAGCCAATTGCGGTGAAATGAATTAAAAATTTACGTAGCGTCAAAATTGGTTTTTAGCTGATTTTTTTTAGTAACTAATTTTCGGAATGGAGTAAAAGGATTCTCTACAAAATCAGCATTATTTGAGGCCAACTGGGTTGACATGCTAGATAAAAAAAATGATGCCGAGTTTTAGTTCAAACAATCAGTACAACTAAAGTTCTCAATAGAAATCGTAAAGTTCGAGAGCAAAAAAGTTGATGGAATTATCCGGAATTTTTTAGGAACACTGATGCAAAATAAAAGTACCACTAAACTAGTGTAATCAATACTACGAAATAAACATGGTAACTTTATTAAATTTCTATGATTAAAATTGTATTGTACTTAACCTATAATATACATATATTGTTCTAAACGTATATATTGTGCTAAACTATTGTTTATAAGTTTTAAGATATCACTTTGGAATTAAAACATTAACATATTTTTACTTATGTGGATTTAACACAGTTAAACCTTTATCAATTTTTTGGTAACTTGGTAACAAGTCCAAACTTAAATGCAAACACAGTGCTTATAATATGAATACTGAAATAAATCTACAATTACAGGTTTCCTATCTTTTACATTTCCTATGTGATCTTACACAGCTTCTTTAATTGAATTTAACAAAAACGCAACCAGCTCAACACTAACAGTAGAGCAGTTTATACTACAAATTTGATCATTTCTCTAATTCCAATTTTTCCCGAAAGTAATTCCTCGTCTCCACTTTTCCTTTCTTCTCTGCTAAGCAAAAGAACAAATGCCTTGCTCATTTTGTACATCGATTTTGCTTCCATACTCAACCAAAAGTTTTATAAATCCAATATCATCACAGTTTTCCACACAATAATTAAGAGCCGTATCCCCTTTCCTATCAATCTCATTAAAATTGGAACCATAATCCCGAAAAATTTCTATCAACTCTTTTCTTAATTTCGAACCAAAGAAGTGCACTGCTTCTCCTAACGGCGTTAAACCACTTATCTTAGACTTTAAATTTATATGAGCAAAGTTTCTACTTGTCACAAGAGCCAGCATATAACAATAAGCTATAGCGTTTTTCACACCAAATTTTTGTCTGCATTGTAAATACAAATGCTGAATACTCTCATTATCAAACTCTGTTTCATGTCGTTTCTCCTTCAAACGACAATTCGTTAACATCTGCATTAAGCTCAATTATAAGAAATTCTTTAAGTGAAACTATGCTTTCGGAAAATATTATAAGTTTTCCCATTTTTTGTACTATCGGCAAGGCTAGTAACAAGTTAAGACCACGACAATCCTTACGTTCAATTTCTTTTGTACTCTTTGCATGAACAAACCTTACAAACTCTGAAGTATTTTTAACAAAATTTTCTTCTTTAAAAACTACTTCAGACTAAAAATTTTACAGACGAACCAACAAGTTGCTTCATTTTACCCCAACCATTTTGCAAATTCTGACATTTTGACGAACCATAGTTCCACTTTTAACCGGATTTCCAGTTCATGATAATTTTTCCCCTTCCCTATTCAACTTTAACTAATTTTTCAGATCATATTCCAGTGAATAGCAAGGATTTTGAGTGAACGAGGTACAATCATTGAACAAAAGGTAACTGAAAAACTTTAACCCCCTTATTTTAAAGTACCACCTCGTGACCAACGGCTGTGTTCACATTTTAACCAAAATATCAGTTCAAGATAACAAGTTCAGTTAAATCAAGAAAATATTAATTTTTAACCCTTAACAATATATTCTATAATTTATTTATAATTTTTCTTCGGACTTGTTTACGAGTTGGTTAAATGGAAATGTCCTGTCCCATCACCCGTCCACGCCTTCCTAGTCATGGCGTTTTCTCATCTTCCGCATAACTATTTTTTCGTGGTTTGATGGCAGTGGCATATTCCGATTTTGCGGAAAATGAGAAAGCGCCATGGCCAGGGAGGCCGGGCATGTACTGGATGGTACTGAGCATTGCCCAAAGTCTGTAAAAAAAATCAATTAAAAAAATAAACCATTAAAATTTTCAAGATTTTTTTTAATAACTTGATTGATTGTAACACTTAATTGCTTATATTCCTTTCCAAATTAAAAATAAATGATCTTGTGAATGAATGTTAAGCAAGGCTTGAGTATCTGCCTTTAGCCTTCCTGGCCATGACGCTTTCTCATCTTCATTTCTTCGGCCAGACAGACATTTGCGGAAAATGAGAAAGCATCATGGCCACGGAGGAGGGAGAGGCTGTTAAAAAGGGCGAAAATACCTGGAATAAAAATAAGTAAAAACATGGATACTTAAAAATTTATTAATATTTAACAGAAGCGTAAATTGCGTGTTTATATATTTTTAATTAGTTAATTTACGCGATCGTACTTAAAGTTCAAGCGGAAGTTTAAAATTGAGTATTTTTGGTGGTTCCGGCCTTCCCGGCCTCCCTGGTCATGGCGTTTTCTCATCTTCTGGATAACTGGCAGGTCCAAAGTTCGGATTTGCGGTAAATGAGAAATCGCCATGGCCTGGGAGGCAGGGCCGGGCAGGTAGCGGAAGGCCAGAAGGACTACGCTTTTATATAACTGTTACAATTTTTTCAATTAATGACTACTACGCTTGTCCCACATTTATTTAGCCAAATTTTCAATGGAAATTTTCTCCAGAAATTTGATGCAATATTGGGACTAGCGGTTATGGCCAACACATTTGTTAATTTTTTCTGAAAAAAACAACAAAAGCAAGTTAAATAAATTACGAACTTTTAAAGCATATTTATATTTCACAAATTTAATGAGTAGTTAATAATTAGAAGTATTTACGTTAAAACTTGTTCTTTAGTTTCCGTGTCGTGACCATCAGCTTAATTCAAATTTTAACTAAAATGTCAATTCAAGATAACAAATTCAGTTAAAATCAACAAAAGATTATATTCAACCATTAATTACTTGTTCGATAATTTATTTTATAGTTTTTCTTACAATTCGTTTACGAGCTGGATATATGGAAGTGTCCTAGCCCGCTCACCCTCCCTGGCATCCCTGGTCATGGCGTTTTCTCATCTTCCTCATTACTGCGTTTTTTTCGGTGATCCGGCAGGTCGGAATTTACGATTTTGCGGAAAATGAGAAAGCGCCATGGCCAGGGAGGCCGATGGCATGTACTGGATGATACTAAGAGCAATGCCTTCGGTCTGTAAAAAAATAAAAATTAATATAAACCAAACATTAATTATATAAATTTCCAAATTAAAAATAAATGAAATTGTGAAAGAATGTTAAGCAAGACTTGAGTATCTGCCCT
>JAQFZG010001289.1:0-22331 GCA_034695465.1 Entomobrya nicoleti | reverse complement strand
AGACGGACAGACGGACAGACAGACAAACGCGATCAAGTCAATACTCCGCTGAGCTTCGCTTTCAGCTCCGTAATAAACGATATGAAAAATAGATTCCACAATAAACAATCGTCATATGCAAGAGTTAATACGCAATTTATAATTATTTATGCAAATATGTCATTCCCTTGCACAATAGCAAGCAGCAAAATAAAAGAATTCCGATGCATACGCCACGACGCACATTTCTATTTATGCATTGCTATGGAAAGGTGTGCAATTTGACGCCTCTCTCCAAAATTCGCACAAGATTTTTGCACTCGTTGAAAAAAAAAACTAAAAAAAAACTTTCTACTAAGCTTGTAAAAAAATGCAACGTTTAAATTATATATTTTGAGGCCCTTTGAGTATTAAGCTTGGCTTCAGTATTTCAATCGAATTTTAATACAATTCGTATTCCTTTTTAAAAAGCCAACCACAAATGTCACATCACACCTTCAAATTAAAAGCACGTGTCATGGCACGTTTTAAAACTCACACGTGCATTAAAAAAATCTGAGCACTTTGATTTTAAGCATGGTTTTTACACGCATCAAAGTTTACTCACAATGTTTGCTTAGTTCACTCAACCGCAATAATATATTTTTTTTCTGAAGAAGATCTCTGATGGTTTATCTTTATCAGATCATTAGAGTCATTCATGAGTTTGTCATGCAAACGAAAGATTATCCCGCTTCTTCGCTGTTGCATTTGAATCTCTTGTCATTGTCAAGATGCACGAAGAACTCTGCTTGTGCGGATGATTGACTGGTTTGATGCGCGCATAAACATCAAATCTCTACTCATCTCTCTGTATGCTTTGGTGTGAGAGAACGCATTTAAAACGCATCTTATTTTTATTCAGATAATCCTAAAGATCATAACAAAAGCAATTGCAAGACAGCGAAAGTTTTTATCGACAATGATGATACCCTCGAGTTATCTGACAAAATACAGACGGTAAGGTGATTAGAGTTAAAGAATTTTTAATTTCGCCAAATTTGTTTAAAAAATCGAAAATGCTTCGAGGATTTTTTTTTCAAAAATTTCCTTCCGCTTTTAAAACTTTTAAAAATAAATAATTGTTTTGTTTTTACTAATTCATCTTCTCACTCACGACTTTACAATTTAATTGTATTAATTTCATTGATTATTTTTTACAATTAATAGATTTGCTATTGGACATGGTCAGGTTTTTTTTATGAAAAAGTTTCAAGTTGACCAATTAAAGAAAAATCTAATCGACACTTTTCCTTGACCTTTTTACTAACTTTATTAACTGACAATCAACATCAAAATAATTATAAAAGCTGCAATTATTTAATAGCAGCAGCTTTCAATTTCAATTAATGTTAACGACTCGAATAAACTATTAAAGTGTTTTTTTTCCTTTTAATTGATTGCTATTAGCTGTCACGTCACTTTATATAGTCACATGTCAACAGCAATCAATTTAATTAACCAATGAAAAGGAATCACACAAAAAATTAATTTAATCACTATAATTGTTAATTATAACCATTAAAGTTTTTCTTGTTTAAATTTGTCAGCCGTCCATGTTCAAAAAGTTGAACAGGGAAAAAGGCAAAGACTCTGAGGCCCTTTATCACTCTTTTGGCTTATCTTATATTCCGGTGGCGGCGGCATTTAAGTCCCCATCACAAAGAGCACCTACAAAGCTACCTCAACAAACCCATTACACAATTTTTCTACGTGATCAATAAGCATAATGACAGGGGAATTTACAAGAAAAACAATTAGCCGTAATGGTGAAGTCATGTAAATGCAATCAACTTCCCTACCCCACCACTACTACTTACCACACAACAATAACCAATTACATAATTCTACCGTTTAAAATTGAACAATTGACTTGTAAACTTTTTGTACACTTAAAAAATTGATTTTTTTTTGGAGAAATGTGTGCAAAAAATACAAAGACTTTTATTTACTACCACCCACGCAGCAAAACAAGTAGAGTTTTAAGTTAAAACAGCGAAGAAATAAATTAATAGGTTTACCTACTTTTAACCCTTTCCCTTTAAAAAATGAATTGTCATTTTTGTCATCACATTCCTTCACTCCACTTACATTTCAAGTTGCGTTTTGTCTTTACGATTGCATTGCTAGTAGATAGGCTTGAGAGGAATATTATTATTGTTTATTATTCTTATTATTGCTCTTTTAAGTTGGTTGACAAAACTAGCAATCAAATTTAATAATGGATAATGACAAGCTTTAAAAACCAAAAAAATGTACAAAGCAGAAAATAAATTGAAAGAGAAGCGGTTGTTTATTCTGACTCAACCTACTAATCATAATAAATGTGAAATGACGACAAAAAATATTTAAAAACTGATTGTTATCCAATTTAATTTTTTTTACGAAACCTTTCCTTAACTTTTCCTACTGTATTTACTGTACTGCCATGGCAATCTCATATAGCCCCAGGAATAAATTAAATTGTTTCTAGAATGTAGCTCTATAATTTTTCCATCATTTACATAAATCGATGAAATATGTTGAAGAAACTGCTGACATCATCATATCATCAACTTATATAACTGCCCTATGTAACTTTTTTATTGGTTCATTATCCACCCCCGCACTCAACAAAATTTATCAATAAAGTAGAAAGACAATTGATTTAATATTGAAGGGCTGAAGGTAAAGTCAGATCAATAAAATAATTTTATGCATAAAATGGCAAGAAATGGATAGCAGGTAATTACTCGTTTCCGGTAATCAAAATAGCGTTGCTGTCACAATACACATTTCAATTAGCTCTTGACTTGATTGACTTGTGTAATTAAAAGTGTGTCAATTCAAAAGTCAAGCTCATGCTCTAACCATCAACAACAGCTCAACAGTTTATGTTACAGGATCACTGCTTATTATTCTACCATTCACACCTTGTCCCATGGTTTTCATGTTATTTCACTAATTTACCAGTTTATTGAATAATAACACATTATTTTACTATGCAATTAAGCTGTAATTAAAATGTTTATTATTATTTTGCCCTGTCTTCTTCAATAAAAAACAATCAAGCAAGTTTAATTACAAAAGAATTAGAGTAAAATGGGGATAGAGGAGACACCTTCGTTTTACTTTAAACTCAGGTGTGTGGTGTGATGAGTTGCGGGGGCGTACTAATTAAAATTCTTAAACTGCTAAAACTATTATGTAAATATATTATGCCATAAAAAAGAGCGGATTACAAATGTCAATAGCGGCGTCACCCAAGTTATCACAATAATTTTTTTTACAAAGACAAAAGCCAACCAAACCAAATAAATGCGTTAACCCTTTTTCTGCCACCGTCAGTCATAAAAAAATGCGAGACAAGTGCACAACAGACAGATGAGCAATTTTGCAGTAAAAATTTGTCCTGTTCTGTTTTAACACTAAAAAAACAAGTCTATTTATAATTTGTATTCACGAGCAACAACAAAAACAGTTTTTTCTGCTATTTTTCTATCCCTCTTATAAATTTGGCATTCTGTTCATATTTGTCTGTTTTTACACACGAAGCTTTTCATAATTTTCTGGCGTAAAAATTCATTTTATTTTATTTGTTCTGTAACAAACTGTAAAATACATTCTTTAAATGGCCTGAGGCTGTTTATTATGTAAAATCATTGCGTTTCCTATATTTCGGCAAACTTGACTTGCATGCCAAATGCAGACCATCGTCATATTTTTCAATTAAAAGTAATCAAAGGGTAATAGGAACTTAATTAATAATAATAATCCGATTTTATGAAAACGATCTGATGAAGATAATTCACAGCAGTAAAATATTTTGCTCGGTGCATCAGAATACAAAGCAAATAAAATATGCGGGGGTGGTGGGTCGAGTGGAAATTTATTTTTATTACTTATTATTTTAGTTTGTGGAAACTGATGAAAAGTAGGTGACCTAATTTATACGCATAATTTACACATAGCCAGGGAAAAAAATGGTTAAATAAATGGGGTATCTTGAGATGTCGTTCATTCTTTTTCGGATTTTTATGAGTGATTTTTTTCTCTAAAAAAATTAGTTGAAATTTGCAATGGTCTACTCCTCCCTTCAAAGTAAACAAGAAGAGTGTAGCCAATTTTATTTTGTTTATATCTTTTTCACGCCAAATTCATTCAAGAAGAAGTCGAAACGACATTTTATTCTTTGCGTCTGTCACGCAATCAATCTTTTCTTCTTCTTCGTATTCATGAATGGTAAACCAATGCAAAATTTGTTTGAGAAAAATATATGACAGATGTGCATTTTTAATAGTGATTTTTTTGAGCACATGTTTTCTTTTTTTGAGGTTTTGAATATCGTCATGTCCAAAAACCAATAATTAGCCACAAAAAATTTAACAGACAGTGATCTGATGCGGTATGTATTCTTAAAATAAAAGAATGAAACGTATTTTAAGTTTGCACACAAGTCACACAACTAACCCAGATTTGTTTTCTGTGTGCCAGTTATTTATTTTATTGAAAATTCCGTATAGCCATCAAAAAATGGTAGGTACAAATTTTCCATCGTTTTCAAAGCGCCCAATCTAATTCATTCTACTAATCACAATAGCAGTTCATTCAACATGTCCAAAAAATTATCTCATTGAAAATTCGCTACTCAAATATAAATATGAAAGTTAGATAATTTAAGTTTGATTGTTTAACTAAACCGGCATCTTCACATTCTATTTTTTTGAAGATTTCACAATTTCTCTCTCATATCGCACCGACCTTTTACTGCCGTTTTAATTACTAGCTTGTCTTCAACATGCAAACGATAGGTAAGATGAGCGGGGATTTACCAAGCAATAAAATTCTGTGAAAAATAAAATTGAATTAATTATTTTTTTAGCTAATTTCTCTTCTGGTGTCTATGCGGTAACTTTTGTTTTGCAACAGTTAAAGCCATGCCATTTGATAGATCACCGTAAATGGACATATGAATGGGAAGGGATGGAAGGAAAGTGTACAAAAAACGAATTACCAGCTCACAAAATTTATTTGAAGAGAGAGTCAATTGTAATGGTAATGAACCCGGGACTCAACAGTCTAATGACTCGACAATGAACATGTCAAATCTTCAAGACAATGAAAGAAAGGGTTGAAAAAGGCTTATTAGCGAGATAACACCTCCAATTTTCTCCTGAAAAAAATCGTCGGCTAAAGAATCAAAGTGAAATGCGGAAATGAAATTTTTGAATAAAAACTACTCACACCTCAAATTATACTTTTTTCCCGAAAATTTGCTAGTTTTTGTGTTCAAAGTCGAGGTCCAGACAAAAAAAGAGGAAGTAAACTTGATGGTGAAACCGTTGGACAATAATTATAATTACTTGACTGATTACTGAGAATAAATACAAGATAAGTATATTGATCACAGGGGAACACCAATATATTTATGAATATCTCCTTTAGTTTTTTGCATAATAACTTATTGCGCAAAATTAAATCCGATTACTAAACTTAATTGCAAGATTAAACCCGAAACTAAAAATAATAATTATGCAAATAAAACATTTTGTCAAAAGGTACCTTCTACTCATTCAAGCTCATTTTCATAACTTTCATTAATTGTTCTTCCATTTTTGGTATTATCTCATCTTCCTTTCCATTTAACTCGTCTCTTTTTTTTAATTGCTTGGCTTCTTTGATTAAATTACCGCAAGCAAACCAAACCACAATGCATGAATATGTAACCATTACCATCATCATGTCATTTGCCCACGTAACAATTCCTCTTTTTATTTCTTGCTAAAATTTTTCCTCAGACAAACGAATTGTTTTAATTTTATTGCCAATTTGAAAAAATATTAAATGTCTTAAAATCTCTCCTGTCTCGACTAAATCACTTTTTGATATGCACACCGTCATCATCATCATCTCCCTCTCTCCCAAGTTATCAAGCACTCATGTAGGTCCACTCTTCACTTCAAAAAATAATTCTTTTGAAAAAAGGATAAAATTTGGTATCGCGAATTTTATTCGCATTCTAATTTTTTATTATGCAGCATTGCATTGTAGTAGGTATGTAAATACGTAACAAGCTATTATTCTGCGTTTCCTTTAAAATGAAAAGATGGACAGGCTATTTAGAAAATTGCACCTCCTTCTTGACATGACACTCACATTAAAAGTTAAAAAGAAAGATAGATGGATGGATGGAGAGTTGGGAGAAGAAAAGTGGAAGTGAAGTGGATCTGCATCAAAATAATCACATTTCTTGAAAATGATATCCTCCCCATTTCCCCTCCTATCCTCATCAGCAGAAAAAAAAGATGATTTATGAAATTAAAGTGGAATGCAAAATAAGTCACGAGAGAAATTAGCATTTGAAAATGCTACGCATATTCATGAAACAAACAATCAAGTGTACTGAAACCCTTTCGTTTTGGTACGGTAGTTTGGATTGGTGGATCTCTGATCTACTCAATCGCAATAAAATAAAATAACTCATGCAAAAAATTGCGATCTCTTCAAAAGTAAAGAGGAGATGAAGAGGTGTGAAGATGATTCTCTGATAAATGATTATCACATCATCATTAGATGATCATGAGAGTCATGAGTCATGCAATCAGCTCATCTGATGGTCTGCAGTCAAGATACAATGAAGAACTGAGTGGTGGTCAGTGCGGATGATTGAATAGCTTGGTGCACGCACATCAGATCATAACCCATCAGAGAGTGCATTTAAAACTCGTCTTAAAACTGTACATTTAATTTCGGAACAAAGTTACAGAAAAAGGAAGCAAAGTGAAAGCGACATTTTTTTACAATTTGGCGGTGACGGTGATGATACCCTTAAGGGTATTTTCTTAGCCAAGCTAAGATAGACAGATAAGTGATTACAGGCATTATTCCTTCCAAAATTGTTAAGGATAGGCTTGGAGACATATTTTTTTTCATTTGTTTACTTCCGCATTTTTTTTACCAAGAAGATGTATTTTTAAAAAAATAAATAATTGTTTTAAATTAACTGATTCATCTCATGACTTTATAATTTTGAAAAAAACAGTAATTAAAGTGATTATCTTTTAAAAAAACAAATGGTGTGGATAATTGATTAGATAAAAGCATTAATTAAATACATTTTGTATTGGTCACGTATTTTTTTCAGCTACAAAATTAAATTGACATTTTATTTTATTTTGGGGGGTTTCTCCTTTTTTACAACCAGTAATAAAAATTGTGAGGTACGACTGAGATCTCGTAAAACGAGCCGTTTAACTCAGAAGTGTCCAGGTTAAAGGATTAATAGCAAAATAGCAAAATAATAAAAAAAATAGCAATAATTATGAAAGCTAAAATAATGATCAGGCATTTATCTTTTTTCCTTTCGATCAATTGATTCAAATTAACTGACAAGTCAACTCACACATGTCAATACCAATAAACATAATTACATAATCGTCCAACATTTACAGAAATGAACCATGTAAAAATACACTTAAAATTAATGTCTACCTGTCTAACTTTCTTGTTGATACTTGCTAAGCTTATCAATCAAGCTAGAAAAAACTAGCGTCAAGAACTATCTTCAGTGAGTGCACTCATCTTAAATTACAGCGACAATTATTCACCATCCTAGCCACAACTATACATTCCACCTGATCAATAGCAATACTATGCTGATCAATAGCATAATAACAGGAATTACAAGAATATTTAATTATAATAACGAGAAAAAACAATCATGTAAACTTAATTAATTTCCCTATCATTCAAATATCGACATCCACAAAAAAGTCTGCCGATATAACGTAACGCTTAATTTAAGAGTCAAAAAGCTGCCATAAAAAGTTTGCCACCCACGCAGCAGCAAAGAAGTTACAAAACGCATTTAAATTCTTTCCTTATCAAATTCACACGTAAATTAATTGTCGAACAAGTTATCTGACACTCAATTACGGAGAAGAGTTATGAGTAGAGATTAGAGTGGAGAAGGTGAGATGAGAGGAACTAGAAGCTTTTTCCTACGAAACCACATCAATTAATGAATGGAAACACTTAACTATCATTAAATTAGAAGCAATGTATATTTTTAGTGGAAAATTACAAGTGAGTTAGTTAGGCTATGCAATTGAGTAGTTCGTCTATAATTTATGTGCAACCCATT
This sequence comes from Entomobrya nicoleti, assembly GCA_034695465.1. Taxonomy (NCBI): domain Eukaryota; kingdom Metazoa; phylum Arthropoda; class Collembola; order Entomobryomorpha; family Entomobryidae; genus Entomobrya; species Entomobrya nicoleti. The sequence goes on along the minus strand of JAQFZG010001289.1, from coordinate 14,191 downwards.
TCCCTTCCCTTCAAAACTAACGACAAGTGATGATGTCAACTAAACCACGTCAAATTACATATTACCCTTTCGTTATTATAGCTTTTAAGTCGAGTTGATGAGACCAGCAATAAAATTTAATAGCTGATAATCATAAGCCTCAAATATAAAAGAATCACAGAAAAAATGCACAAACTGTCGAATTAACCCTTTTTTGAAAAAGTGCAATAGCAAATTGGCAGGTCAATTTTTGCATACACTTTTTATTTTTTGCGTTTGGGTTTTGCGGAGAGAAATGAATGAAATGATAAAGTCTTGGGAAAATAATAGTTCTCCTTTAAAATAAATAATGATGCAATAAATTGCAACGAAAAAAATTCTGATAAAACCTTTTTTCCTAAGCCTACTAATCATAATAAATTATTATGACATTATAAAGCTGATTTAGTATCAAGCCACTTTTTACAACGTAACAAGCTGATGAACAAATTAAATTGGGTAAGAAAACTAAACCGAGCAAAACTGTCCATTAGCCTGGTCGGAAGCAGCTCATTTTTTTTACTCAAGACGACGATGATGATTTTAAAATTAGATTATCATTCAAATCGACATTGTTCTCATCTCGCTTTTTTATTCCCTTTCAAATTTGCAGTATAACAGCAGCATAAACAATATCTTTTTTATGTCTTGTTCAGTGTTTTGTTGAATGGGTGAAGTAGCGAAAATCATCGCCATTCACCATGCTTATCTGATATCCTCTCTGACAATCATCTCTTGTTCATCTTTTTGGCTGTCGTCAAAGCTATCAAAGATATTATCTCACTCTACTCATTCAACAAAAAGGAATAGAATGGGATGGATGGAGAATGACGATGAGAGTGTAGCTACTTATTTTTCACAAGAAACCCAAATTAAAAGTCAATCAGAGCAGCAGGGAACATTTCATGCAGCCTCACAAAATGCGATGATGGCGATGATTGTAAAAATTGTGACTTGACTTTGTTTCCTTTTTTTTCTCACTTCCTCTCTCCTTCCTTTCAACATGATCATCATATCCCAATAGATTATCAAACCATAATACTTTTTCTCATTTTCCTAAATTTCCTTCACTTTTTGATCTGATTCTATGACTCTGAGTCTCAATCTAATCAACAAAGCTGTCTTTCAAAGCGTTTTGACAATCTTATCGATTGTCTAACTTTTCCGGATTCCTCTTTTTGCAATCCACCCACGCAATCTGCATCTCATCCTAACAGAACTGTCTTATAATAAAACTAACTTTAATTAGTAATAAATTACTTAAAACTAAAAATATCCAACCTAATCCATCATCTCACCCAAAAATTTTTTTTACAATAGCCAAACAAGTTGCTTCTAAACGCTGCCCTTGTCTCACTTTTTAAAAATGAGTGATGATGATGGCGACGGAGGAGTTGTGTTTAGCAAAACTTGTGAACAGCGAACAGCAGTAAAGAGCACGACCAGACCACAGTCTTGCAGTATAAAAACAAGTATTCTATTTTCAATCCAATCCAATCCACGAACTACAACAACGCATTTTACCGTTACTTTTTCTTCTTCTGAAAACTTGTGCAATTTTATTCACACATTTTCCTGCTTTTTTTAAATGCAGAGAGGAAGCTTTTGATATGCTTTGCTATTTCCTTATGCAATCCAACAATTGTCTAACTTTTTATGTAACAAGCTGCAATAGAAATATGAAAAAAAATGTCCTGAGGCTATATGCCTGCATGCATTGCAGTGCACCGCATTGTTATGCCAAATCACGATGCTTCCTTTTTCACGACATTACAGTCGAGTCCCGTAACAAAGCTGACTTGATTCGCAGCGTATCGTAGACCTCTTCAATAAAAAGAGTAATTAAAACAGGTGAACTAATGATCACAATTGATTTATAATTCATATGCACCATCCAAATAAAAAAATAAGATGAATTTTAGATTTTTTTGAGGTTCATCCGTTTTTTTAATGAGGGATGAAAATGATGATTAATTTTAATTACAGGTGTGTATATCCAATAATGGAAAAGGTATGAACCTGATAATTAATCGCTTTAATACTGATATTATTACAGATGTAATGAATTAAATGTATGATGTCAAGCAAATCAACTGGTTTAAAAAATTAGTAGAATTTTATTGATTATTTGAAAGATAAATGACAATACAAATTGAACAAACAAAAAACTAGGTAATTTATCACGACCTTATTCAATAATTAATAAAAAAAATCAGTCACTTTTTTACAATTTGTTACTTTTTTTGTACATTGGCTTGGCACATTTAAACTGAGTTAAATATTCACACTTTTAACTTTTGCAAACTTGCATAAATAGTTTGTCCTTTGAAAGAATTGGGGCATTTTGAGACGCATTTTTCATGCCATCGTATCCATGGCAACCTACCACAATGACAGAAAAGAGGAGTTTGCTCTTCAGCTCATCCGCCTCGCCCAAATCGGGAAGGGCATCCAGAGCGTCCATCGTCTCCACTCTGCCCTGCGCATACAGCGCCCCGTACTCCCGCACCAAAAACTGCTTCCGCTCCTCCTCCGTTCCCACCTCTGCCGGTTTATTATGAATTACGACCCCCACTCCCCCTCCTCCACCTCCAGCGCCCTTCACATTCAACTCTGCTATTTTGGCATTAGCCAGTCTCAAATTGTCCCTCAGCTGATTCACCTCCGCTCTCAATTGGCTGACCACTCCAAGGTCATCACTGACCCCTGCCCCTGCTGCACCCTTTCCCCCGTGATTTGGATTGGCACATTGGTGGTTCGCCCCCTGTGTTATCACTTGGTTATCAGGGACACTTACCAAGGTCACACATTCCACACAGCCGCTTAACATGCTTATCGTGTCAGCAGCCATTTCCTTGTCCATGTCCCTATCTCCAAGTACCCCATCCTCCTTACTTCGTATCCCGTTTTGGTAACGGCTATTCTCAGACGAACTGCTGCCCACACTACAGCCGCTGCTACAAGTATCACTGTTCACCGAACACGACGATACTGCAATAAAAAATTGTACAGCTAATTTTGAGCATCTCTCTCAAAGTTCACATCTTAAGCCATAAAAATTATAAGTGGTGGTGATCTATGGTCATTGGCACTTGTAGCCATATAGCAACTGTTACATAATTAAAAATAATAATTAGCTTCGTTGCAGTTGAGTTGATTCTGGTCTGGCTCCACCATAAAATTTCTGAATTAACAATTAGACGAGAAGAGATAAATGGATAGATGATAAGCTATTAAACTTTTGAAGGTGCTCCTTTTTATTTTTATTTTAGTAGTCGCACCATCACCATCGCCACTGTGTGAACTACTTTGCAAAGTTGTGTGAAAGGTGAAAACTGAAAAGAGTTGTCTTGCATTTCCCCGTTTCAAATTTACAAGTATAACCGTTACACCAACTCCCTTCCTCTCTCCATTTTAAAATAATCTCAAGATAAAAAAAAGTGTAGCAAGTTTAATTTAAAATGGGGACTGAGCAGTAATAAAATCTAACGGTTAATCCAACTGAACATGTTCCATCATTATAATTTTAGCATGTACCACTCTAGCACATCTTTAATTGCTTTTCACTATTTATTTCACGCATCAAAAATCACACCAAACTCCCCTTTTTCACTAATTGCTTTTCTGACAATGAAACCCGTAAAAAAGGAACACCACTCATCATTCACCTTTTTGAACTTGAATTGTGGGGTGACGTGAAGTCACTTACCGGTTGTGGACATGTGCTTTTGAAGCTGGTTTCTGTACTTGACATGGCGGGGTCTTGTTGGGGTGCAGGTTGCGATGGTGATCCCTGTGCCGTAGCATAGCTTTTAACTGCTTTTGTCGAGGCTGAGATTGAGGTGGTGTCATCATCGTCAAAGAACAGGAGCCAGAGTCGAGGCTGGAGAGGGCGGAACTGGACTCTGGAACGGAACCGCAGAAAAAAGAGCGACAACCTTCTCGAATTCCCTGGCTGGCAACCGAACTGCCTAGTAAAGAAGGTCGCAAATGCTGCTAGCTACGAACTAAAAGGAAAAATATAAATGTATAATTTATTCATACATTTAATTAATTTTGATTGGTGGTTTACCTGAGCGACTGAGAAAGTTCTATCTGGCTCTGGGCGTGACAAAGGGCGAGTTTCCGGATGTCATGATGGCTGAGTCGGAATCCGAATGGTAGCCGGACAGATCACTGGAATCGTCTTCAAAGTCGTCGAGATAGGTGCCCGCTTCTGTCGCCGCTTTACGCATAATTTCAAGCACCTGGATTCAAAATGCCAAGCAGTTAATTATCTTTTTTAATTGCGACCTTCGATTCCATGAGTTACACAGAGATCTACCAGTCTTCAAAATAAATTCGCGATGAAATTCAAAAGATCTGATCATTACACGTAATCGAGCATTTATCTACACTGCTGCCTGTAAAAACAAACCAGTGACATTGGCTCTTTCAGCCGTTCATTACCAAACGTAGCACTTCCAACATATCAAATCTATTCTCCACAGATTCAGCAAGATGCACAATAACCACTGCTGCATTTAACTTTGTGCTCTACTCATTAACTAATTGTTATAAAATAATTTTAATTTTCAACATTGACAAATTTGTGAGTGAGTTTTGAGTTGGAATTTGGAGCACACAAATTTTCCTCGCTTGAGACAATACACCAGACAATTATGAATTCAGAGAAATGCATTGAAATGAATAGCCTGTCATTAAACATACGAGATGGCTACCTCTATTATTAATGTGCATGCAAATTAGTGCGCATGAGTAAAATATTCCCTTTGTTTAAACCTGACTTAATCAATCATATAAAGTATACCATGTTAACTGACAGTGACAACATTTAAATTTTAAATTGTCAACCTTCACTTCAACCAGCAATGCAATAGCTATTTAAATAGAGAATCTCTCTTGATTGTCATTTTAGACAATGGGCTTGAGCCCTACTATCACTTTTCATTGTCCCATTTTTCTAAACCTCATTTCAAATTTGAACAATACCAATCGATAATTATAGAGAGGGTGACGATGACAACCATAATTTGGCAACAGATTATTGAATTAATTTAAAGTTAGGAATATTTTTTTAAACCTTTTTGGAAGCCCTTGAGTATCGCATGAGCAATGGCGCCACAATCGCATCCACCCCACCCCCACCCCGTGACCACCCTCCCCCGCCTGCTTCCTCAGCTGAGTGAACTGGAAGAGGGTGTCCTTATCCAAATCGATTCTTCTCTTCAGTATCCCCAACAACGCGTCCAAACATTGATTATCCAACGTTGGCTCCACCACATTCAAAAGACTCTTGTTTTTTTATTAGCTTGCTGTACTCATTCTACAGCTTATCAAGTCACCAGCCTTGTTATTCCGGGACCAATCTCCACCCCAAGTCCTCAAAGGAGAAGGGGTCATCCCCACCCCACCATCCCACGGCATTCTCGCCAGTGGCCTCCGCTGATTATTTCTCTCTGGCTTGAATCTAAAAAAAAATAATAAACATAATTTTAAGTGAGATTAAACACTACTGTCCGTAGCATATTATATTTTTATACACTCAAGCCAAAGCCAACCACTTATCACATTTCATGTCCGCTCCTCTAGTTTCACTTTCAATATTTAAACCAAGTCGCCTCGCACCCATTCAACTGAACGCATGTGCACTTAAGTACACATATTAAATTAAGTTGAGTTTGACATGAGTTGACATGCTTTTTTGTTTACTCACTCGATACACGCAACTGAACAAGAGCAGAGAGAAAGTTGGAATTGAAACTTGAGTTTATTTGCAAATGAGTGCAAGTGGAGTGGATTGAAAGAAATGATTAAATAGCTTGCTGCACGCATTTCCTATCCTCAACCCAAGTCAGAGCTCATTTCGTGTAAAAACGCATTTAAATACAAAAACTCATATTCCTCTGCTTTATAAGCATTTAGATGACAAAAATGAGAGTGAAAGTTGCGAGAGCAATTAAAAATACATGCAAAAACAGTTAAAAAGACAGTAATTGATCATCACCGCACTTTTTAAAACAAGTGTGCTGACTTGACAAAACGGCAACAAAAACAGCCTGAGGCCATATCTTCTTTTTTCCTTTTTAAATAGACCTTAAATAGACCAGCTGAATATTTTCACTTGGCCAATTCCTCTCACGATTTTATTCTTTCAAAAAGTATTAATTTCATTGATTATCTGCGTTCTAGACTGAAAAAAATTGAGTAATTGATTGAATAAAAGTAGTAATCATTTTAATATTTTGTTGGCATGGTCACGTCACGATATTAACTTACACGCGAATCAAATGGTTTCTCCAAAAAACCAAACTAGCTATCAAAATTTAAGTGACACCTTTTCCTCTGACCTTTCCTTCAATTTAATAGCCAACAATAAAAACAATAATAGCAAAAAATTAAGAAAGATGTACAATTATTTCATAACATTGATGCATCGATGTCGAATAAAAAGCCATTCAGTTTTTTTTTCTTGAAATTGAAAATTGATTCGTATGAACTGTGTAACTGCCATCTCAAGTCACACGTTAATACTAATAAATATAATTATCTATCTATCAATTTTTTAAAAATATTTAATAAACGAGCCATGCAAGTAAAAATTATAAAATTAATGACTGACCGTTAATTATGAATATTATTGTTGCTGCTCATTGTTCATGTTCACATTTTATTTCCATTGTCCTGCTTATTGGATTAGTGTACATTATATTTATTTTCAAATATAATTTTGTAAGCTTGTCATGTTTTGTTATGTAAGCAAAAAGGGTGTGATTATTTTCGGTAATCAAAATAGCGGCGTAATATTCCTTTTTATTATAACTTTTGACTTTTGATTGGTTGATAATTGGTGATATCAGGAATAAAGTTTAATGGCTCATCGTAATGATAACCTTTAAAATTAAGTTATAAAATTCCCACAGGATTACTAAAAAAACTAGCAATTTGAGTAAAAAGAGGTTGCCAAGTGTATATACACCTTGATTAAAAAATATTTCAGCCCATTTTTATCCATAAATTTGATAAAAGTTCTCTTTTGACTACAAAAACTGATAGTTGAAGAAAGCATAGTTTAAATAGTCAGCTAATTATGATGTAATTTTTAATAAAAAAGGTAGTTTGAGATAAGGCCTCATCTCGTCACACACTTTATTATTCTGACAAAGCTTCACCTTATCTAGCTCCCTGAGTAACCTATATATCAGATATACTATACTCCGCCCACGCAATACGCTTTACAATCAAATTTATTCAAAAAATTATCAATTTATTTATCCAAAAGATATATTCACTGTGATTAATCGCACACATAATTTTTTTAATTAAAATAAAGCTTGAGGCTGGTCATGAATCGCACTTTTAATCCTTGTGACTTAAAAAATGCACAGTATAAAAATTCCCCTTAGCCAAAAAAATAAGAAGATAGAATTTAAGATTTGTTTTCCTTTAGTCATTTTGGTTCGTTTGGTCTACTTGCATGATTACCTACATACCTTATTCCACACTTACGCATATGTATATATTTAATAGATTTTGTAGAATGTTTAAAATGACAGTGTAAAAATGATACAAAACCGCCCGGGCAGACAGTAGAACATATTTCCTACTTATTTTGTACGAGGAAAAAAAAGATTAGCTTGCCCACCTGTCTATCTCAATTACCATAACAATTACCTGTCCACCGTCATGTATTTTTCAGCTACATCCAAAACCACTTATTAAAACGGAACAAAATATTTTGTTGTGGTTGCGAATTCAGTGGGAAGAAGAAACATGACAAAACATTTTTGAAACCAAAATTATACGGACTTATACGGCAGTCGGTTCAATGACAAACAAGACATATTTCTTGCAACTTGCCACTTTACTCATTTACAAGATAGCTTGCTAGAATAAATGCATTTTTAAGACGTAGATAGATGGATAGATCGTGGTGCGATGCTGTGAATTAAAAAAATGGGTTAATATTTAATCTTGAAAAAAATAAGATTTTTTTTTACCTGTCGTGACTGTCAAGAAGCAAAGAAGCCTTGTGTTGCAGGGGTCCATTGGGAACAATCGAAGAATTTTCGGGGCAGAATATTGAAGATACGCGAGAGGATTTAAAGTGATTGGAGACATTGGACCACTTGTCTGCGGAAGAGAAGGTGACATGGACATGGACGATTGTTGGAGTGCGGGGGAGGGAAATCGCGTTAAAGCCATGTCACTCTCACTCTTCTCCACTGGGCCACTATGGTTAGCTGTCATGTTCAAACTAGGGACCGTACAGCACTGGCCGTGGCGGTGGCGTTGACGGTTCATTTTTAAATGAACACATCAAACACCAAACTAATCAGTAATTAAAATCACTGTAAAACGTTTAATTGATTTTCCAGTTTCAAATATTTCGGCATGGAAATACAGAAAGTAAACAGTAATAACAAATTCACAATTTATAATTAATTATCACAAAAAATACTTCACCAGCCTTTCTCTTATTTCCTCACATATTTGTTTTCATACTGTTAAATCCACTTCACCCACCCACGCAATTTCCATAACACTTTTTACACTTAAACTTCTCTTCAAAAAAAAAATTGGGGCGACTTAAGGCACCATTTCAAAAAAAATTCTTCACAGAGCGAACACACTTCACATTCTCAATGTTGCTTACACCACCGCAGCTTGATGAGAACTGAAGTCTGAGCTACGCGTCTACAACACACACTCATCTTGCACTTGCACACTTCTCTTTATATTTTGCACACTTGCAGAAATTGCTGACAAAGTGGCTGTGCCATTCATCTGTGCCTCATTCTCAAAGCAAAGCTTGTTGCTTGCTTGCTAAACGCAGATTCTAAGCCATTCTTTTTAAATTCGTTTGTCTAGCAACTTAAATATTTCACTGCATCAAGTACTTCTATCTGCCTTTTAAAATTATTCAGTTTTTTAAATGAGGTGACAACAATAACTTTTTTGTGAACGCAACATTGACATTTCCCCTTAAATACTTCCCCGCATTAGCCCTCGCTGGAGTCTTAAGCTAACGGCTTTATTCTCAGATTAACCGTTGAGGATGAGATAAAAAAAAAATATTATCATAATAAATATAACCTTTCATTATAATACGCATGTTTATCTGCATATATTTTTTAAATCGGCATTTTTCATGGGAACACGATTTAAATTGTGATTTTTAATATGCCCACCTGCCCATTACACCAGCAAATAAAAAAATGCAAAACAAAAAAGAGCAACTCTTTTGGTGTTGATGTAGATCAAGTTTTTCTTCAAGTTTATTAGCTGATTAGCTGTAAAACAAAACAAGTCGAGTAATCCGCACAGACATCAATGTCAACGCTCTTTACCTATTATTTACCTGCTTATTACTATGTTTGCATGGATGTATGTATGATAGAAAGGAAAAACTGAAACAGTTATTCATTTTATTATTGTTCAGCCAAAATCGTCGCAGTCAACTGACACCGAAATTCTAACGGTTTATCTCCTGCACAATATTAAGCGTACTTAAGAGCAAAGTTGCTACAGGCGGATTCGGCAATTTGTATGGCCTGTCCAAAACACATAGCATATATGTAGCCGAATTCTACATAAAGAATACCAAGCTGTCAGCCGGCTTGTGAGGTAGCACGTCAGATAAGCAAAACATTAATATGCGTACCCTCATATGAAATGTACAGAAAAAGTCATAGATTTGCTCGCACAAAAATGTGCCAATTTTGAATGGGGCAAAATATACAAGTCCTCAGATTACTCGAATACAAATTTGCTTAAGAGCATGTCATTACATATGGTGTACAAATTTTTCTAAGCAAGTCTAACTATCCATTCTATTCAATTTATTTTCTTCAGAAATTTCGCTCAACCGAAACACCGTCTCATTGAAAAATGGGATGAATTAGATCTGATTTGAGCGTTGCTTGTAAATCAAGCCATACGGCGTTAGTCGTCATCCTCATCATTTCACATAACAGATCATTTATAATGCTACCTTGGCCTTGCCATCTTCCAATCCATTGTACATATTTGTATATTAGCTCGTTGTACTGTGAATTGCTACGCATCACTTGTAAATTGGGTTGTTCCTCTTTAAACTGTTAATTTACTCATTTAATATTCTCACCCCGAAAAAACAAATACTCTGATTTTTTAGGAGCTTGAAAAAAAAATCACCTTCATTTTAGTACACTTTACCAATTACATTTTTCAGCTAGCTAAATAAATAGCTGGTTGTTATTTAGGTAAATAAATTCATACCGCTATCTTGTTAAATAAGTATGGATATTAAACGTGTCAAATAAATTTTAAATGAGTTTTATAGCTTTTCAATTTTATTTTCAAAGTCAATCAGCATCCACCCTCCAACTTCAATCCAATCCACTTTTTTCAAGTTGCATTGCTGCACACCACGTCATTTGACCATTTTAAAATTCAATTCATACCAAATTTATTTCCTCGTTATGCTTTGCTTAAAATGCCATTGCAAATTTGATAGAGCGGAACGTACATGTAATTAGAGGGATCATAAATATTTGTCAGAGATCGCCATAAATGGACATATGTGCCTAATAGCTATGTATTATATGTGCATGAATGAAGGGGATGGAAAGTGTGCGAAATTAAAGAGGAACTAAAGCTAAACTACATTTTGCGTTTCACACGCTTATTTTTTTTCAAATGAGATCAAGTATCATTTTGCTAATAGTGAGTTCGGGATTCAAAAGCCTAATGAACTTTGAACATGACATGTGACATCCTATTTTAAAAAAAGAACAAGAAAAGGGCTGAGAATAAAATTTGAATTTAGATTGGGTGAAAAATACAAGTTTCCGGTCCGAATCCAAATTGTTTTTTTTTTTGGATCGGAATCGTTTTCAAAGTGGTCAAGATTCACAGATGACCTGTATTGTGGCATCATCTCAAGCAGTTGCATCGAAAACTAAATAGAAAACATGGCCTACTTACATTTTCCAATAATGACAAGGAAAACCAGAGTATTATGATGAGATGACTTGAATGAATATTGCTATTTTTGCTGGGATCATCATGACAAGATGACCAGTGGATGACCAACAGCTGCACGATTTGGCCCACACCGGACCGCCGCCGAAGAAAGCGAAACAGTTGGTGAGGATAAAGCCTTCGTCACGCATTCTCAAGTCTAAACCATTCCTTTTCTTAACTTGAATGACTTGCAATACAACTCAATCACAGGAAAAAAAATCAAATCATTTTTTAATTCAATCGCAACAAAATTAAGTATATTTCATCACATCATACTTAACACTATTCAATCTACGATATGGATTATGTGACACATGCAAAAGCAAAAATCTCTTTTTACTTTAATTTTGAAGGCTGATGATAACCATGAAAAAGTGGATGGTGGATGTGCATCTGTTCTCCCAACAACTCATCTCATCAGACATCATTCAGCTTCAAATAATAATTCTCATATCCATCCCAATGTAAATGTAATTTGCTCGAATTTTTTTTACGAACGTGACTAAATGAAGATGGCAGATATCAACAAGTGGAGAAAGTTGTTTACTGGAATGTGAGACTTGAAGTCTCACATCACGCCACTAAATATTTAATTATTTCTCAAACCCAAAACTAAACAGCATCTAAATTGATACGGTGTCGGTGTGTACATGTATGTGTGTCCCTGTAATAATCTGTATCTCACAGATAATCTCATCACAATTGCTAGGCAACAACACAAGCTGCCACTATCATGAGATCATGTTATCATCATCAAGTATTTATAATCACAATGTAGTCATTTTCTAATGAAGATGTCAAATATGTGCATATTTTCATTATTTAGATGGGACAAAAGGATAAAGCAGTTTGGCAAATATCCTCTCATTTTTTAGGCTCTCAGGTAGGTCTCCTCATCATCACCTCTCATCTCACTTCACTTTGACACTTTTTCAATTTCAAATCAAGTTTTTCACATTGCCTCCGTGACAAGACATTCAAGAGATAGATGAGTTGTGAGAAAAGTGCAGGACTTCTCAAAAAAGAAAAGAAAATGATATCCTGCTCGTGTCCCTTTTCATTTTAACAAGTCGTCCTTCAATTCAACGTCACCCAAAAAAGTAGGAAATTAAATAAGCGTGATTTTACGTAAAAAGATAATTGAGTCGTTTTAAATGGTCAGCACGCTTCTTTAGTTTGTGGCATCGTGAAAATCAATATCTTTCGGAAAATCCCTTCCAACTCTCTTTTTTTGGTGTGTGTGCAACGTGTAATGTAACAGCTTTGAGCACTCACTCAACATCAACGTGCCTTATTTTTTGGTATAAAAATGAAAGGGATTTATATTTCCGCTAAATATTTTCTTCAGAAATAATTAATTGTTTTATTTTTAACCAATTCTTTTCACGGTTTTTTCACTGAATCAGTTATCTATTTTTTATTGATTTTCTAGAGAATAAAGCATAATATGTAGTTGATTGATTGATTAAAATTAATTAGCGATCAATGCAGTATTTTCTATCGATTATGGTCATGCTCACGATTTTTTACTAGCCTGTTCTATAAAGCTAAACAATTTGATTTTAAATAGCGATTAAAAATTAATTAACATTTTTGCTTGACCTTGACTTCTTCAATTACACAATTTGTTTGTTTGTTACACTTTTCTTCCTCTTGCCATTTTTCTTGCTTCTCTGCGCCCGCGGTTTTCTAGGCTTGCGCGCCTTCCTTGGACGACCACCTTCAATTTTCACGGCACTTTTCAAGTCCTCATTTTCAGGCATCAGTCCCGTCTTCTTCTTCAACTTGCTAACCCTTTTCTTTCTTTCGAGTTTCCTTTTGTTCGAACGGGAAACAGCTGACAGGTGTTCTAAGGTGCCGACAGGTTCTGAAGGTGCTGGTCGGCAATCTTGAATTTTGATGGCGTCGGCTGGACGCAGGGTTTTCCCTAAAAATATATTAAGGAGAATTCACATTTTTTAAAAATTTTAATGAAAAGACCACTGACTTAACTGACAAGTTTATAAATTATTTAAAATTTAAAACAGTTTAAAAAATTTACATTCCAATTCCAAAATGTCCAAAAGCCTTTTAAACTGGACAAGGTAGTTTCCAATTTTAGCACCAGTCTTCTCTCCACCAGATATTCTTCCTTGCATCAACTGGGCGTACACTAGATCAGCTGTTTTCCTGAAAAAATAAATAATTAATTAAAAAAAAGTTAACCACTTAGTTATTAATTAGTAGTTATTAATTAATTTTTTCTGAACTTACTGGCTTTCAAACTGCACAACAGCCATTCTTGGCCTTTCCCTCCACCAAATGAAGTCGGTTATCAGAACACCGCCCACGCCTCCAACATTGATTGTCAGGTAATCCCAGAGCATCACCACCAAATCACTCCCGAACCCCTCTGTACACTTGATTATCGAATCGCTGAAAAATGCGACAAGGGCACAGCCCTTCTGAGTCTCCTCCCATTTGCCACACTCCTCCCTCGCCTTCGTCTGATGCTCCTCCGTGTACAAATGTCTCGTCCACGTTTCCCCTCCAGCAATCAAGTCACCACAAACTGTACACTTTAACAAATATGTCAACATTTTAATAATTAAAATATAATTAACTTTTTATTTATCCAATTTAAGGGCGAGTCTTCAACTACTTTGTTTACAATCCGCAGATTCACCCACTGAACAAAGCAATAATAAAAGCCGGCCGGCCGAGAAGGAATCGAACTGATCAGCTGATCAGCTGCACGTGCAAAAATCTAAAAACAAATCACGACGACAACTTTTCCGTTATTTTCTACCTTTAAAAAAATATCTGCAATTCTATTCGCATTTTGCACCGTACTTACAGCGGATGCTTTTACTAAAGCTTTTTACTTGTTTCCTTACATAACAATTAATTGTTTCATAACATTTCATTCAACGCAGTGTTGAAAAACTTTAGAAAAAACCCTGACGCTGTTTTGTCCTCTCTGCATGCCATGTGAGTACAACCGTAATTAAAGTAGACGAACTAATTAAAGTCCATTTTAGTGTTAAAAAAACTCAGAGATACAATATCAGTAAGAGACAGTCCTTGGAATGCCAATCCCGGGGATTGGCATGCCAATCCCCGGACGAGGAATGATATTCCACTCCATAGGAGTGGAATTCCAAGCCCAGGGATTGGAATGCCAATC
>JAQFZG010001288.1:0-22341 GCA_034695465.1 Entomobrya nicoleti | reverse complement strand
CTATGGTTCTTTTTCCATTGGCTTTTTATTATATAGTAATATAACAATTATTAGTTGTAATTAATAGCAATTTTAATAATAGTAATAATAGTGTTATATAGCTTATCTTAGTATTGTTTCACTGTAAATTGTAAATAATGTACATAAAGGTAATAATATTTTGCTACTAATAACTATAATTGAATTTTTTGAAATATTTCTTAATTTCTTACAAATACAAAATATTTATCCGTTCCTATATAAGTACGTAATAATACAATATGTAGTTCTTAAATTACAAACCATGTGCAATTAACAAGTGATCTCACTTAATTGACAAATTTAAAAATGCTTTCCTCATACACAGTAGAGGTTATTTTTTATATAAGTATTATTATAGTCAAGTGCTTCATGTTTCATATATTTATAATTATTTAATGAAGAGTAATGCATATAGTTTAGTTTACATCTATAAACCAGCAACTTAAGTACTTTTTTTTGGAGAATCCTTATATATATTTTGCAGCAATCAATCATTCATCTTTTGTTTTAGACATATTTTTTGTTAAAACGTAATTATTATAATAATAGTACCGTCGCTCGCTTCGCGTCGAGTGAAAGAATATCGTGGACACCGACCCAGTATAATCGTAAATTCCATATACTTTTTCATAACTCAATCAAGCTTTAGTACAAGTAACTATTTTAATTATTATTTTCCCTATTACTATTGTTATTTCTATTTTTTAAATGTCGTTGTTGAGGGTGGATACATGTTTTGTTTAATACGGCGAATCTTTTATTTCATTTTTTAAATGTTGGCAAGGTATCGTTTGACAAATACAAAACAAATATGTTTGTTGAATTAAGTCATCTCTGAATAATACAAGGAGAAAGTTGTGGGTCACGTAATTTTGTGGCACTATAATTACGGTTCTAATTTAGTAATACATGTTGGCAAAGAGATTCTTTCTATTTAGAATAAGAAAAACTCTAGCCGTTATTTTCTGACGTTTTGTTTTTAGGGATTACAGTTGAATTTTGCTTGTATAAATTTCCAACTTTACTGCCGTATTTTTTAACAGCAGAATTAATAAATTTGTACCATCACGAGTTGGCGTGGGAAGGACGATTATTATTGTTGTATGGTATATTATTATTAATATGGCACCAATCGAAACGTACTACGAAGATGGAAACCCAAACTGTTTCTCGAATATTCTTGACTAGATTATAAATGAAGTCTTATATAAATGACAAACTTTTTATTTCAATACTTTTCGCAACTCCTTCAAGAAACTAAGCTCGTTAGCCTTACCTCACAAATAATGGAAATAAATACCCATCCACCCCCACCTGCAATGGGATAAAAATGTTGAACATAATTAGCTTAAAAAATTACCTTGTTATTCGAAGTTAGTTTTTATTTTAGTTTATAGTGTACCTAGATTTAGCTATTTCTTCAGTAAAGGCTGACTTTCCCCACCGAGATCGGAACTCATAGGAGCACTGTTATCAGTGTCCGAAGGCTTTGTTGAAGAACTCGGAAGTATTTGTGCTGCAGAGGAAGAAGTTAAACTGGAAGGGACTGTTACCACAGTAGATTCAGCAGCTTGCGTCATAGTTGAAGTTGCACCTTGTGTGGTTGTAGCGACAGCTATCGTAGTACTTCTCATTGCTGTGATGCGACCAGCGCTTGGCAACGACCCAACAGAAGAATCACTTTGCACAGTAGATGAAAGAACGGAGGTGGTAATGGTAGATGAAATACTTGGAAGGATGGGAGCAGCAGTTGTAGAAAAGCGTGGTTTTTGATCTCCAGAAGCTCCAGCAATGGAAGCAGATTGAAAAATCACCCTTTCTCCTGCTTCCCTACTACTGCTGCTGGGGTGTACACCTGTGGAACTTTCACCCACAGGTCCACAAACATATTTTACTCGAGATGGATCTTCTTTAGTTTCCTCCACACTGGCATGTTTACTGCCACGGGAGGTCAGTTGCCGGGCTAGGCTGAATTTGGAGAAGAATGATTTTGTGGAAGATTCAACGGAGCTTAAGGACGTGGGGAATCCTCCAGCACTTTCTCTCCTTCTTTGACTGTCTTCTGTAGCTGCTGCAGATGATGATGACGGAACTGTACAGTGCAGAGCAGGATCTCCCAAACTAGCTTGCCTTCGAACTGTGGTAGTGGACCTTTTCCTTGAAAATATTAACTTGTGTAATTCTCTCCTTTCTCCGGGACTGAGCTTTTCAGTTGCTGCCGCAGATGAAGAGGTAGAGGGTAGCCCTGATGATGATAAATGTGGTAGGACGCCTAAACTGAGACGCGGTTTTGTGGCGTAAGCCGCACCATAAGACAGCTCCGTGGGGGGAATGCGACTTTGAAAAGGTGTAGGATCTTGGAAATGTCCTGGTCGTGCCATGGATGATGATGGGCGTGAACCCGATGATGAAGCGCCATGTAAGTCGTCTACACTTCGAACAAATGAAAACTTTCTACTCTTGGCTGCCTCCTCCCGGCTTGCCACAGAGGATGGTGTTGATCTACCACCACTAGCTGAAGGTGAAAATGGAGTTTCTACGCTAAGTGCTTTGGCAAGAGCTTTCACTCGTTTAGATTTGGTTTGAAGAATTGACTCGAGCATGTCGAGTTCTGATGGAGAAAGTTCTCCGGAAGTCACCGCATCTCGTATCTGTTTAATCTCGTTTTGTAGGTCTTGCGCTTCCCCAAGCATTTCCGAGTTGTCTGGTCTATTTCTCTCGAATTTGTCCATTTCTTTGGCAAGCATTTGAACCTCCCAGTTTTTGTTCGTTAGCTGGGGTTCGTCATCACTAGTATCATCACTCTCCTCCTCCTCTGATCCTACGTCCGTCTGATCTCCTTCTTCGTCGTCATCATCATCTAACGCTACAGGCTCTTCTTTCATTCTACGATGAACTATTTCCCGTATTTTAGTACCCTCAGCTTCTTCCGAACCAGATGACTCATATTCCGTGGAAGTATTCCCAATGTCAACAGCTACAGAGTCCTTATCCAAGTTTCTTGTTCCAAACCTTTTTTCATTTGGAGGTGGGAGGGAATCCCGGTCTCTGTGAAACTCTAGTTGCCAAGGTGCAGTGCCGAATTCTCTCATTTCGATTGTCTCCTCTTCAGAAATTTGAGCCCATGTAGCGTTGGGGTGCTTTGGCTGACCATCTCCATTTCCCAAATCTCTGGAGCGCTGGCGCTGCTGATGATACTGATGTTGACCTGAGCTTGTGCCAGAGCGAGCTTCTGAACCATAATGCTGCGATAGGGATTGACTAGCTTCACGACGACTTTCCAATTCCGTTCTCTCAAACACTTCGTCATCATAGTCTTGCGCGCTGATAACAGTGTCTATGCTATCCCCCCTACTAAAAAGATACGACGTCTGAAGCTCCAAAGGATACCTACCGCCACCGCGATGTCTCGCCTCCGATCCTAAAAGAAGTTCCTCATCGTCATCCAAATCTCCTTCGATGTCATCCATTTCGTTGTCCCCTTCATGGCCTCCCAGATCACCTAACTCACCATGCTCGTCCTCGCCACTCACTCGTAAACTACTCCCACCATTCCGCCCTCGTCTCCTGTCGGAACTCCTTTCCAGCTCCTGAATGCGTCGTTGAAGTCTGTAAATAATTTCATCTCGTTTGTGTACCTCATGTTCCAAAGTGTTAAAATTGTCTTGGAATCGGGAGTGGATTTCGTCTACTTTGGACTGAATGATAGCTTTGATCCCCATAAAAACACTTCCAATGCACTCTTCTTGAGCAAAGTTTAAGCCGATCTGTATGGCACCTGGCTGATGATCCCCTGCAAATGCCATGTCTTCACCTTTCACCAGCATTATGTTTGTAAACGGTTTCAGATTCTGTAAAAAAGATTATATCACGTATGTATATTGTATGCTTAATGTTAATTATGTCATATGGATATAATTTAATACTTGAAGATATTGCATATAAACTTACGTCAGGAATATACGAGTGTTCACAAACAGGAATTAACTGTTCCGTTTGTGTCGCAATCCCAGTTCCAGTGTCCGACGGCTCATCACAAATCTTGACATCAGTCACCTGGCAAATCTGCATAGCTTCTGTTGGCGTCTGACCAAACTGGGTCTCCTTTCCACCAGTTTTGGAAGGTATTTTTATATGCGTTGCCAACACTTCTTCTGGTGATACAACTGTGACGGCTTGCCTATGAAAGGTGACATTTTTGGCAAATTTTCTATGCCGAGCAGCATACCCTTCTATCGTTGGTGCCTTCAGTAATTTCCTCTCGTCCAACCTTCTTAAGGCATTTTCCCCTCGTTTCGGCTCACTCTCCACAGCCTCCTCTGATTTGGCTAGACGCTTCAGTATACTTTTTAAATTTCGCCTTTCTGGAGTTTCGGAACTGTCTAGTTCAGGGGGACTGGGAGTGGAGGATGAGCTGCTGCTGGAGTTTCCATCCTCCTCCTTTTTCTCTGACGTGGGAGAGGCAGAGGCATGTATCTTTTTAGTTTTCTTACGTTTTTTACTGCCACCTCCTCCTACGTGTAAGCTTGTTGGGGAAGGGGACAAACGACTGGGAAGTATCTTACAGCTATTAGTACTACTAATAAACGTGCTGGGTGCTTGATCATCAGTTCCTAACTTAGTAAGGCATTTTGTGGTATTTGAGTCGTGTGCAGCAGAAATATTAGACATAAGACAAGTGGTTGTACTCGTCGGCTGTGCCGATGATGACGCAGGTTGATGTTGAGTTGTGCTTCGCTCTTGTATTCCGCCACTTTGGCCAGAGACTGGAATACTCCTGATCTCCCTCTCCGGGGGGCTTTGGTCATACTTTTTGGTTGAGCATGACGACTTAGGTGGACTGGTGGATGTTGAAGGTACAAGGTTCCCATCACCATCGCCGCCCTCACTATCCGGTCCTTGCAGCTGTTCCTGAGTGGACTGAGATCTTCGACCCTTAGCCACTGCATGCAGTTGCTCTTCGGAAGTTGGCTTAGGCGGTATGGACCCTATGACGGTGGTGTTTTCATTTGAGCCCTCACTTGTGCTTCTAGTTAATATGTTACCACCTGTTTTGCTCACGAGAATCGCAGCAATTTTCTGACGCTCGTTTAGGATCTTCAGCTTTTTTACAAACGGAAGCCGAGAGAATTCAGGCGAGAGGTCATCTACCGAGCCGTATGTCTTTTGACGGAAGTGTAAAGCAGCAGGTCGCATAAAAGATGACGTGGAAGGCCGTATTATCGAGGGAGCAAGAGCAGAACTCGCAGAAGCGGACCGATCTCTTCCTACGGAAACAGTGTCCATCACAGGCGGGGACATACTTCCCGAAGAAATCGGAGGAGAGAAAGAAACTTGGGAAGAAAGTTTAGGGGGCATTGGAGCGGCGGATATAGAAATAGGCTCAGTAGTTGCTCGGGATGCCGCCATTGCTGCAGCTTCACCAATCAGCAAACCTCCCGACTTCAAAGGTGGACTAAGGGCTCGGCTAGCCAGTGAGCTGGAGGGAGGTGAAGAGATAGTCGAACCAGAGCCCACGGAGGATATACTTTCTCGTTTCGCACCTGGTTCCTTTGCTGCAGAAGTGACAGGCTTCAATGTTTCTTTACCAGTATCCGAAGAACCGACTGTGGTTGAGGGCGGAGGAGCCTCCACACAGACTTTGGTCTTTACAAAAGATTTTAACAACAAATTTCCCCTAGATTTCGGTGCTATTGATGGTGCTGTTGGTGGTGGTATTGATGGTGTTGATGATGGTTCTGGAGGAGCAGCTGCAGAAGAAGTAGACTGAGGAGGCGACTGGGGCTTCTGAGTGGCGGGCATTAGACTTTGCATCATTGCCTCCCTTTCCTCCTGCTGCTTTTTCTCTCTATCCTCTTTTTGCTTGAGCAATCGTAGTCTTTGCATTAGGGGAAGACCCTCGCCTATAATTTCAGGTTCTTTTGGAGGGCTCGAAGGCTGAGCCAGTATTTTGGCAAGCTGGACACGTTTCCCTGCTCCACGTTTAGTAAGAACGGATGGAGAGGATGTTGAAGTAGAAGTGGACGGCTCTTTTTCTTTCTCGTCGCTCAGCACATTGTGCATTCTTTTCAAAACACCACGCGGAGTTTTCCCCTTCTCACCTCCTTCATCTGTCTTTCCAGAATCTGGTTCACTAGAATCGTCTTTACTGTAAATTCAAAAAAAAAATCTAGCTAAAAATCTATTTTCTAACGGATAGATTCATATCTTGTTCCGAATTTTAATTTGAAAAATTACCTTGAATTGCTCTTTCTACTTCTGCGTATCACATCTTTAAGTCCCTTGAAATCACTTTGCAATTTCTCGACTATTCGTTTCCCGGTTGTGCTATCAGGAACTTCTACTACTTCCTTAGCTACGACGCTGAGTGCTTGGGTTTTCTTGGCTGCATCGTTTGCCGAAGGCTTCTTTGTTGATGGACCTGATGCCTTGCGTGCCTCCATTAAGCGTTTCCTACCAAGTGTCTGAAGGATTTCCTGTAATCAACAAATAAAAGTGAAAGTTAGACAAAAAGTACTTTCCATCAGAAAAAGAAAACAATATCATTTATAATTCTACTTGAGCTTCAGGGTAATCCTTCATTGCTGCCAACACATCTTCTCTCGAAAGACTAAAGAGCTCCGAATATCCAACTGAGCGAACATCTGCTGTGCGTCTGTAAAATAAAAGTTACAATTATGGATTTTAAAACGTCTCATTAATGTCAAGTATGTATCAGAGCCAAAACGAATCTCTAATTGATTCGGTCGACTTACTTATTTAAACCATCCAAGTTAAGAATTCCTATTTCACCAAAAAAATCCCCAGCTTGCATAGTTGTAAGTACTTTTCCAGCTTCACTGTATTATAAAATAAAACAAGAAATATTTTAAACTGAAAATTGAGAACACGGAAGAAATTATACAAATTGGGTTAGTTGTGTGTGCATCAAGCATTTTTACCTGATAACTTCTAAAATACCGTCGGCAATGATAAACATTTCCCGAGCCACTTCCCCTTTACGGCAAATCAGGTCACCTGGAGTGAATATGTACGCTTTCATTTTGAGCACCAGATCGTGAAGAAACTCAGGCTGGCACTCTTGAAATATAGTAACCTGAAAAAAAGCACGCAATGGTATTTAAACTTATTTTTTGTATTTTTTGTTCGAAATAAAGTTCATCCATTCATTATACCTTTTTTAGCACACTAAGGTTTACATGAAGAGCCAACTCGGTTTTGAGCTTGTCAGGCAAAAGTCCTAAGGCTGTGTTAATATCACCACCCCCTTGTATTCTCCCTCTATAACAATATGCATATTTAGTGATGATAATCATTGCATATTATAGTTTACTAGTTGCTTCCAACCATTACTTTCCTACTTGTAACTTCGTAAGATTTACCTGGACCACGAATAATCATACCACCGGAGTACCCTACGTTGCATATCACGTGGCACTTTGTGATGTCTCATATACATTTTTGCGCCATCCTGTTTTTAAAGACACATTTTGAAATAAATTATCATTAATATTTAAACATACTAATAAACGTCTTCATCCTATTAAATGTTAATTAAATGAAGTACCAATAGCCTCTCGAATTCCAAGCGATTGGCGTTTCGATTGGTTATCACGTTACCGACTTGTCCTAAAATAAAATTAAAAAAACACGTCAATACATCAAACACTTTGTAATCTATATTTATAATTCCAAAGTATTGAATTTGTTAAAATTCTTGTTAAAAGTGCCCACTTGTCTTATAACAATACTTACCTACGATTGTGGCAAAAATGAAGACGCCAATTAGGTAACTAATGATGGTGAAAAGGTACCTGAAATATTAAAGAGTGAGCAAAAAATATTAGAGAACATTTCCTTTCAAAGACCATCATTATTTCTCCTTATGATTACTTTTGTTGTAACATGAAAATATCATGTGCCTTTTAAAAAAATACATAGGAGGAAACTTTGTCTTTAGAAAAAAATTCTCTCACTATTCAGTTCAACTGCCAACTTACTAGGTTGCTCCAAACAAAAATTCAAACTTCAAATAAATCAAACTTCAACGTTTGATCCTACATTTTTAAATAAGTTCCAGAATGTATTAATTTTCTATCTAATATAAATTCAAACAAAAATGGCACAATAATTGATTTAATTAATTTTCATGGTACACTGAACAGTTACGGTATAAAAAGTTTATACCGTTTTTTTCATACTGAATACATATTTAAAACATTAAGAGAAAAAGAACAAAGATGTCTTTGTATATCCCAGAAAAGCTTTCGAACAGTTTTCATTGAATCTCCTTTCTATTTAACATAAAAAATACTATTTTTATCATCACCCCATGATCTCTTATTCTTGTGAATAATCTTTCGATTTAGATTTCATTAACTTTCAGTACTATATATATACCAGCACAGTAAAGTGTCAGTGTCAGATGGAAAAATATAAGAAAAAAAGGAAGAAGAAAAGGAAGAAAGGAAAATGTTTAAAAGTGTTGTCATTCTATCAACGTGTATAATTATAACATAATCGTCAGTAAGTGGAAACTTGCCTCCTCTGTTGATAACACAAACGATCAACGGCTGCTAAAACTGTTATGAATCTATAACTTTTTGTCCTTTCATAAAATGAAAATATTTTCTTACAGTATTAAGAAGTTGTTCACATGCTTCAATAATTACAGATAACGTAATAATAAGATGATGATTCCATGAAGGCTGTTCGAAAACTTTCTTTTTACATCTTGGCTTGTTCTTCTTCTCACTATCATAAAATATATATGTATGTACATTGTACATATGTATAATATATGTACGTAATACGCTTATGAACGCCCTAAAATAATTAATTTTTTTGGAAGCGCACAAGAAAACTCACCGATTTTCAAAAGGTGTGCACTTTTGTTTTATAATAGTTAATAGTATTTCTAATTTTTCAATACCGTTATATTTGGAGATTGCCTAGAAAAATAACTTCATGAAATATAGTTTTTGGATTGAAACTCATGTCGCAATGATTATCATCGTCCCAGAATTTATTACTGCCAGATGACATGCATATTATTGAGTTTACCGAATCATAGAATTTCAAGGCTTATTTCATATTTGTGATGACTTATTTCTTAATTGCAAGGAAACATGTTCTGTCGAATTTACGACAATATTTCTGGATCAACAAAAATGATATATTTTGGCTGTAAAATATTTTATTCAATATATTTTTGGGAGGAAATTATTATTTTGATTGCATAACTCACATTAGTCAGCATCTTATCTACAATTTTCATTCTTGTCGGAACTTTTCTTACTACGTATTTTGGCAAGTGAAAATAAAATCCAATTAGCATTCCAACGTTCTACTTTTCCGATATCATCCTTCATATCCGATTACTTTGCGAGTAATATACAATATTACTTCGAAGTCAGTGCTAGTTTAATAGTTCTTTTGCGTTTGCCGTTTTCCCTACCAATTTTTTTTGGAACGAATGTTGGTCTCTTTAAGAAATTGAGTTGCATGACTGTGTACTGTTCCTCTAATTGGATTAAGTAATATCGAGAAAGACTGAATTGCCAAGCTAAAAAATACAATGCGAGTTGACGAGAAAATGTGAGAGACAATTGGCACAACCATCACAACTTCTTTATTATTTTCTATTATCATGAATTCACACCAAAAATCGATATAATCCCAAATTATAGGATATACATATACAATATATATCGCATTGTTTATAGGTGTCGTTGGCTCTGCACTGCAATCTTAAAGAAATTACAAAGAAGACGAATAAGTAACGGGGATGCGACGGCAAAAAATAATATTTTGAAAGACAATAATAAATTATACATGTACCATGTCATTTTGACCTCCATCATCAGTTATATTTATTCATTCCATCTAAATTAAGATGCTCGTGGATATTACTGCTTTTTTGCTGCAAATGTTTTGTATGCCGCCGTTAAGATTACAGAGATGTCATTCTTATTTACTTACTTAAATATATAAACAGAACAAAGTCATTTTTTGTTCTGTTGTGCAGTTTTGGATGAAATATCAAGTAAATGAGATTATTATTACATATTATGCTTTAATGCATGACAACATCACAAAATAATAAAATGCATACAAGAAAACAAAAGCATAAAATGGATCTTTTTATTATTATTATTACTATATTATATAAGTCATACGAACAGCCTCCAAGAGAATCTTGTGTTTAGTTTAGTTTTCTGTAAAATGAAGAACATTCCTGTCGTTAATAAATTTTCATTTTATTCTCTTCTCCGATTCCCTCTTTTTAGTTCCTTGTTTCGCATTATGGTACAGTTTATCTTTTTGTATTTCTAACTTACAAAATAAGGACTGACTTTTTTTCTCCCTCTTACGCCTTTTAAAAACTGATGTGAATTAACAAGTGCCCATTTATCTTATAACAAATTGCCAACTTTTTTTTTGTAGAAACAAAGCGAATTAAGTGGCATATAGTCACTTACTTAAATGTCTGATGTATGTACATATAAAAAAAGGAATTGTAAGTTTTTCAGTTATGTTTTTTTTGTGGTTGAAGTCTATAAGAATGAGATCATTTTTAGTTTTGCACAGTAGTCAACTTGAATGATAATGTACTCCTTTCCTGCTAACTCCATTCTAACAAGCTCCTTTACTTCAATGAAAACTGTTTCAAGCATTTTGTTTTGGGTGGTGAAGAACAACTAATTATTATTTTTGTTTACAATAAAGGAAACAAACACCAACTGTTCGATAATAAATGTTTTGTTTTTTTCATCTTTTTCTCCCTTTTCTTTGTCAAAAGAGAATACAAAATTGTCAAAGTAACATAAAACGTGTACAACAATAATGAGTACACTAATAATAAGTAGAATACCGATACTAACCCGATATCGCTTCGTATGTAGAGAAGGCGTGATTTATGCGCTTGAGACCGAAAACCACTTGTCTCTAACGGATTGAACGGAGTGGACCTATTTCCAAGCCTGTGGGTTGGTTTTTTATTGAAAAAATAAGAAATTGATAAAAAATAACACCAATATAAAGAACAGCCAAGTCATCAATTTCAGATCACACCAAATCACAAAGCGACATCTATAAAAAGACCGTCTTTGTTGATTATTTCCTCTTTTTTCTTCTTCTAACTTTCCAAAAAAGGGAAGGGAGAGACAATCTCTTTTGTATTATCCTCTGTAAAATTGCATACCTACTCGAAGCAGTAAAGAATTGCAAGTTACCATAAATGCCGCTGTATGTCTCCTCTCCCTTTAAAAAAAAGGAGAAAGCACCCTGTCCTGGCCTGTCATGATCAACTCTAGTACCATTCCAATTTCCAATCATCCTCAAACCATGAAATATGTTAAATCACTTTCCTTATACTTCAACGAACGATTCGATTGTCTTTCATGTAATGCGGCAATGCATATAAATAACTTTTTTTCCTATTTTATTGGACAAGACATCATTGGTAGGACGGAAGGTGGTTTATACATCATACATGTATTTCGTCTCTACTCACTTATTGTACAATACAAACCATCAACTTCCAACTGGAATATGAAAAACACCATATCATTTTTCATCGCCTCTCTCTCTGTCTTCACATAAGTGAAACGGATTTTGGAATAAAAAATAGAAAAAAAATGAAACACAGAAGAGAAAACCCCCACTTTATAATATTATGTTACAATGTAGCAATGCAGAGCATATTTACAAGCCTATATATTTATACATACATTCATTATAAATATGTAGCTTATAAGTATCCATTGCATGTGTCTCTCTCTCTTTCTGGTTTTCTAGTGATGTTGTCGGTTGGTGTAACATACAAGCTTGGTGAAAGTAGTAAAGTTCATCTTCATGTGTGTGTGGTCGTTATTCCTACAACTGGCGGTCGTTATTAGACTTAGCTTCCTTTCTACACCATAAATCATGACCACTTGTCATCTCGTTTACATCACTTGAAACACACAGAAGCCAGCCATTCAACTATGTATAACATATACTCATGCATATATACATTATTGTTCAAATGGATTTTCCTACAGTTCAAACACTTTTCCTGCTTTTCCTTTTTCGTCTGTTTAACTACTTAACGTCCTCCCACCACCGTCCAGGTTTTCGCCTCGTAGGCCTCTCTTTTGACCAAGAACTCCCAGACGGGAATGGTGACTGTGATGAAGATAACAAATGACACAATATACATGTACTGCAACAGCGATAGAAATCGTACCTATCATCACACCACCAACATCATCGCCAGTTTTTACTACTGGCGCATATCATATTATATCATATCGCATCATTATGAATGATCATCCTCAAAAAAAACGAGGCCCTGTCTCTGATGGTACAAAGATATTGTAATATTTTTTGCATGCTTCATGCTCCAATATTTTATTTCCTGCTGAAAATGCGTCTCTCGTTTTAATTCTTCTTATGAACGACTCGGAGCCGAACATAAACTTTTTTTTAAAGAAATATTTTTTTATCGAGAGACCGCGGTGTACGCTTTTCCGGAAAAATTATTGCTTTTCTCATTTTCAATTCATTGCCCTTCTATCCAACTTTATCATTAGTTTTCAAAATGCTTGGACGAATCGAATGACAGGGGAAATTTGTGCAAAAGTTATTATCGTACTTTATTTAAGTTTTTCTTTTGGAGGAGGGGATTCGTAGCGTAGTTCCCGTGATTCGATGACACATAAATGAATTTTACTAATAACTGCCCATAATAATAAATGCGATGTCATCAAAGCTATTGTGTTGACCAGACAGGCAAACATTTCTATCGCTAACTGACTTAAAGCTAATAAGCAGTCTTTTCCGTTTGACATGTGCGCATTTCCCATATATTACAAATTATACATAATACCAAGCACATTCCATTTTTCGATACGTCGCTGTTGATGCTGCCTTTGTTTGTCTGTATTGTATGTAAAAAAATACTTTTAAGGGCAGAAAGTGATTTATGAGCGGAATCGTTTTAAAAGGAGAAAATGGAAAGTGTCCACAAACAAAATGGATTATACATAATAGTGCTGATAACAACAGCAATAATAATGCATATGCAAGCTGATAAACAAAATACCATAAAATATATCCACTGTTTATACCAACATTAGCATTAGAAAATGGGACAAGGGACCACTTGTCTTGTCATTTAATCTGCTTTGTACATCTTTCCGACCACAGCCACCATCATCATCATCATCATCCATCTAACCTAGATTATATATATACATATTGGTAATACACATGGGGAATTAAGAGACGTCATATAACAGGATATTAAAAGTTCACAGAAAGACTTGATCAACCCACGCATAAAGCGTAGATTTATCTTTAGCCGTTGCGGACGCGACGCTGCGCACGTCCTTTGTAATAAATTAAATACAATCCTTTTATATTTAGGTAAAAGGTTTACCCAGAATTGCTTTAAAAGTTCAATCATTATACCTGTCAGGTTTAACTTTTTTTTCTCACAAAGTTGGTTTGAAGCTTACTTGTCCCACCGCTGCACCACTGTCATAAAGTCTATCTATCTGTAAAAAAAATAGTTATAATCTTGATATGTGGTAGGAGTATTGATATTACCCCACGTAAAAAAGGGTTGTTCTAACAATTTTTTTTCATTGATATAAGTAATGAGTGACAGCGCAACTTTCATTCCGTTGCCGAAAAAATGGAAAGTGAGCAAAAATATCTCCTGAGAAAGACAAATGTGAGTATGTGAACATCTCAATACTGTAATAAAGGGGTAAAATAGGAGCAAGTAGTAGATAACCATGCACATATATGTCACCTGAAACCTAGTGAAACGTAAGAAAGAAAGAAAAAAGAGTGAGGGCGCAGTGGTAGTGGTTGCATCGGAGCACCAAGACCATCACCACATCACATCGTATTACTCAACTCTTACACAACCTCACAGTCAACTCAGCTCGAGATTTAAATCTTGGGAGAGTTTTCAAAGTTTGGCAATTTAAAACGATACTTAGCTCTAGATTTCCCCTTCTCCCAAACACATACACACACTTTTCTCCTCGCCTTTCTCAACGAGTCAGCTATTTTGGTAGCGATGAGGACGGTGATGGTGAGTGAGTGCGAGATCTATATAGATAGACAGAATTTCTACCATTACGTTACCCTTACAACTGGTACAGCTTTTGGCGATGTCTTCAGATAAGCAAAGTTTAGTAAAAAGGTATAATGATAAACGACTGAGGTGCATGAATGGTGGCTCACTAGAAGCTTTTTCCTTGTCTTGCCTCAAGCCATACATACACAGCTAACCAGTCAGTTTGTGATGCAGTCGTTGAGCTAAAAGCCAAAAACCTCTTTTCTCCAAACACAAATACATTTGATACACACGCACATAGCGACTTTCTCCGCTTTATAAAATATTACCATTAAAGTGGTTAGTCTTGGCTAGGCTACTGCTCTTGTTGTGGTTCAACTGGCTCCTGTGGTTTTTCAGTGTAAACCGGAAGTACGTCTAATGTACAACGTTCTGCAAAGGTCTCTGACTGTCTATTCATTTTGTCGTCCTTTGAGTACGAGTATATGAATGCATGTATTTATTATGCCAAGAGAAGTTGATCATCATCTTATTCATTTGATGCAAATGCAAGTAACATAGAGACGAGAGTATGAAAAAAATATTCAACTTCTCCCTGCAATCCTGAAATACATGCACAATACATACCTGCTTTATTTACCGAGAAAGAATCTATAAAGTTTTCATATTCCTCAGAGACTCGTCAACAACAACAATATTTGGAAGTGGGATTCATAAAAAAACAAACATTCAGCATTATTTGCATACTAAAGAGACGTGCACAAAAGCGCGGAGGCGGTTTGTAATACAAGCATTATAATTTATTCTCTATTTTCACAGAAAAAACAACAAATTTAATGAAGTGTCTGAGAGAATAGTAGAGATTTTAAAATATAATTTTGTTGGCTCATTTTTTCCTCGTTGTTTTTACTCCTTTGTTTATTTGTATTTGAAGCATGCTTCTAAGTAGCTGCAAGCTTTGTACTCCCTCGCATCTTTCATGAGCACAACAAAACATTACTGAATTTTCTGTCTCGCGTAAAGAATACAAAAGAGATATGACTTTTTTTACTTTCTTTTTCTCTCTTTTGGAAGGAACCGGAAATAACAAACTGTCGTTGTAGACCGCCATGATGGCGATGACTATAACAATAACAAAAGTTGGCTTTTCTATCCATTATCCAACGCCACCACCAAAAACCGTCAAAACTCCCAGTGGACTACTTTTTCATCTCATTTCACCTCTCGCTTTAAACCTTAAACACACAAAAACTACAGACTATCCAACAGCTAACACTACCACCACCACCTTTTCAGTCTCTCTTTCTCATGTATCTATGTATGCTCACAGTTAGTTATATATACTCAGTCATCATGATAATCACAACCATATTATATACTAAGCTTATATGAAAAGCTAATATGACATGGCGTGGCATGTGTGTGTAAATATTTATCATACGTTACAATGGAACCATACAACTGCTGACTTGACTTGACTACTGACCGTGTCTACTACGGACACGTAGACTGTTTAAATGATCTTCCGCTTAAACATCTGCAACATTAATAACGGCGTATGTAATATTTAATTCTTACTTTTCTGCTTTGCTGGAAGCTTCTTCCTTCTGGTGACTATAGGAAAATGATGATGATGCATGCCAGGTCATCATCACACCAAACCACGAAATAGCATAATAATGCTGAATGTATGAGCTACGACGGTTGAGGAGGACGCGTTAATCTACACGAAATGTTTTGCGAAGAGGCAGCAACCATATTATTCTCTGTAACATTTTATAGTGCTTGATTACTAGTTGGTTACCCTTTCTATTTGTCTTTGCTTTGCTACTCTCACTGTTGTACCTCCGCTACCACCGTCATAATAATCATAATAATGGCCAGACAGAGTAAGTTTCGTTGTTTACCGTTGCGCCACACATAATCGTCATCGCGCACACACATATATACGTGCTCAATGATATAAATTCAAATTTTGTTGCAAGTCAGCAGAAATAATAAAATCGGCAAGACAACCAGCTTGTAGAAAGCAGATAAAGAGGAAGATGGGGACGATGATGGTGCTATGCGATAGCAGCAGTGGAGATGGCAATGGGGAAAACCCTCATTGCATACAAACACTTTCACCACAGTAGTGGTTATGATACTTTGTTTATTTGCGTGTCAGTTTCCTGTATGTATATATCCTTTGTTGAATTGAACGTGGCTCAATTTACCCCGTTGGAATCATTAAAACAAATGGTGTGATGATGAAACCTCATATCTTTGTAATTTACGCAGTGGATCTCATTGTTTCACACTCTGGCTTTTGTTAAGCCATTCAAGGCAAGTTTTGCAGTCAATTTCATGAAATTGAGTTGTCAAGAAGTATTGTGTATTACGTGTCAAGTGTCGGTTACGACTAACAAAAGTCTCATTTAATTTTATGAGATATTGGTATTCCTGCTAATATATTCACAGATAAATACAAAAATGAGCACAAAGCTTTGCCTTTGCTTGTATCTTCCCTTCTAGTGTCGTATCTCCGATCTAAGGATAAAGATGCAATTTTATGTATTTATTATTTGAGTTGACCATTTTGAAGTTGTAATGATGTATCATATGCTATGTATATGAATGTACAATACTGGTCATGAGGCGATGTGTGAGGCGAAAGGGAAATGCGGAAAAAACAATGATGCCAACGGTAATGGTGATAAGCCTATTAATATAAGGCTTTGTTCAGTATAACATTATATCATTTCAATCTTTCTAACCTTTCAAGGAAAGAGTTAAAATCGTAAGGTCATCCGAAGTTCCATACTAACGGAATTTAATGTCCTAGCCTCTTCTGTACCATTTTATTGTTGGCTCAGGTTAAAATAATGATATTGGAGAACAGATTCACGGATTATGATTTGAAGGAAAATACGATGGATGATACACTTAAATTGGAATGTGACCGACCATAGAAATAGATTAGTTTTTTGGTTTGCTCATATTTTACTTGAAATGATAATATTTTATTAATAAAAAAGATGAGCTTGTGCTCACGTAACAGATGAACTGCATTAGACATGCTTTAACCAATGATGATGGCGTGGGTACGTGTCACGTATACTATTATACGTCTAAATTCTTACAAATATCTTGGTTAGAGTATAATATGCCCTGTGTATGATACTTACCTAGTTTTTAATGTTGGCTTAAAAAGGCTTCTTGCTTAATAAGGCCTATAATATTTACTATACTACAACATTGCCATAACATTTCGTCGTCTCAATATTTCTATTCATTCAGAGTTTTCTGTTTTATCCATGCTCATCAAGAATCTATACTCTACTCTACGAAAGTATTTCCGCACTGAACATATTTAAGCAACTTTCCCGGTTGACCCCAAAAATAAATTCCGGTGAGGTCGTGATCTTGTTACGCAAGATTTTCCATGTAGGCATGCCAAACTCCACTAACTTTATACAAGCAATTTCCTCTGCAGATACTAACCCTTTACTAAAAATATTTCATGTTGCGGCGCAGAAAAGTGAAAATAAAAAAGATATAAACCCTTTTCTTTAAAAAAGAAAATACTTAAATTGATCTATTTTTTCTGCTTTTCAAGTTGTCAATTGTGAAATAGTTTCCAAACTACTATTACAGCAAGTACATACTCGCCCCATCATCTCCTCAACTCAAGCAGCAAGAATCAACTACAATTGGCTGCACGGAAATCTCCCAGTTCCTAAATGGGAAATTGTGGAAACCAGCATTCAGCCCAGCTCACAACACTAACAAAAGAAGTCAACCAGGAGGCAAGAGATGAAAAAGGTGAGATGTTTTTTCTTCGCCTTCAATAGTCCCGCACACATATTTAGTGTGGCTGGTTTTGAGAAAAAAAAACGGAAGAAGAATGAGGAAAGACGAAGCAAAGCAAAGATTTACTTGACTTTACGCCCCATTTCTCATTTCCACTTTTTCGTTTCTTCCGTTTGCTTTAGTACTTTCTCCATTCTCATATAAAGGTATACATACATATTATGTATAAGCTTTTGAAGAGAACTGAGTATAAGCAAAAAACATGTATGATCATCACAATGACTGCGTTCTAATTGAAAATCAACATGATCTGTTGGGAAATACATTTTTTTCTGCGGATAATGCATCAAACCTATCTACTACACTTAAAGTTTTTACTCCAGAAATCCGTTTTAGGACTCACGTCATACTTAAAAGTTATGTAAAACCTAATTTTTGTATAGTCACATGAATTTAGCATATTTTTTTCAATGAATATAAGTGGTAAAAATGCACGCGAATAAAACAAAACATTCGACAAATACATTCATAACATGACGTGTGCTGTGTGCGTGTAAGAAAACAAATTGCCTTTTATCTTTTCTCTGACTTTTTTTTCTCCGTAACAATAAGAGCTTTTCTTGGGCTCTTTAAGTTTTCTTTGTTAAAAACAATTACCGTAACCGTGGATATACTCTACTTTGTTTGAAAACAATGTAGCAATAATAATTGCAGAAAGGCAATAAGTTAAAGTTTCACTTTGTAGTTTATTTCTGGAAAAATCTTAAGCACGCCTAAATACAGCACTTTTTTAATGGGGAATGTCTTTTAAAATGCATTTACTTTTCCGTTGCTACGTAAAACTTCCAAGCTACTTATTTTTATTTTTTGTATCAAGGTGAGATACACAGTAGTTGCCTCAAGATTGTGAATAAACTAGACAAAATGTTTTATAATCGGCAATCGACATCGATTTTGTATAAAAGCTGTATATGTTGTGATTATGATCTTACTGTCAATTATCATATTATTTAAGTTAATAACATCATTTAGGTACACTATATAGTTGAAGGGAAAGATTTAAAAGTGTGCTACTTACTGCCAATTAGAATAGGGCGTAGGAAGATCACCAATTGTGGTCAGCGTGAGCGTCGACCAGTAGAGTGAACCCAGGTACTTTCGAGTTAACGGAGCAAAATCTGTGTTGTTCGGGTGCTTGGGATCCGGATAGACCCAGGGACCTTTGAAGTGTTCAGCCTCAGATAGGAGAAAGTAGAAGCATCCAAACCAATGAGCAAGGAGCAACAGAATATGAATCAGATTCACCACGCGCCACACGTTTGGATATACTGTACGAGATTCTACCATGTAGTAATAGTTGTAGGTCCGGTAGATTTTTAGAAATCTTGGAAATCTGAATGTCAAACAAATTATTACTTTATAACATTATCTGTTCATGTATCAACATTGTATTTTTATACTCACCCTACCATACCCATCCAATCAAGTACACTAAGCATGCATGCATAGTCTGAGAGTAGCAACAACAATTTAACATTCCTTGAAATCATAAAACCTTCTTCGTTAGTTATTCCTTTCCATTTTCCGTGTCACATGACTTTACTCAGACATTATTACGCAAAATAAACGATTCGGATAAAAAGATCCATTCACGTTGAAATGAAATGATAAGACGTAATCAATTATTGCTCAACGAAAAGATTGAGTTGATTCCCCTTCTCGAATTTCTTTTTTTCATTCTCTTCTTTTCATGCTACTCATAAAGAAATCCATAAACATCTCCAAAGTGAAAGCATTATTTGCTTCATGAGAGTAATATGACTCTGGGTATACAAGCGATCAGAATGAAATGAACAGAATAAAAAACGTAATAGAAAACTTAATGTTATTAAGATTCGCAGACAAACATTATTGTATACTATATACTATGTATATCTGATCGGACGAGTAATAATCATCCATGTTGAACCCCAGAAATGTACACACACATATTACTTAGGTTTATCAACAAGAACCAATTTTTTAGGAATAAAGTGTACTTGAACAAAAAACGGTTATCATTTAAATGAAATGCGTACGTTCGTTTAGAAATGAAATCTATGCCTTTCTTTGAACAATTCTCATTCTACCTAAAATATTGAGGAAAGAGAAAAAAGAGCATTTATTTATTTGCTGCTTGTATGCATTTTGTTTATTTTAGAATATTAAAGCCTTTTATAATGACTTGTATTTACTCGCCTGAAATTTCTGTTTAAAAGTAAGCATCATGTGTAATCTGCTATTTTTTATACTTTACTATGTGTGGTAGTCGTAGCCCTGCATTTTTTTGCTTCTTAAAAGAGAAACCATACAAAACATGTTCTAATATAAAAAGGGTGGAATAAACTGAATGAGATGCTGGTGGATGGCGTGCCTTGATGGTGGTGTTATGTTACTGTTAGCAAAAAAACAGCGCAGACAAGTTAATTCCCTTTAAAACCACGAAAAAATGAATTCTTCACAAATACTTTATACATTCTTCTCATTCTCTTGTATGTAAAAAAGAAGAAAAAATCAACCAAAATAACTATACACAATAAGTAAAATAACCATATTACTATTCGTAATATGTTTTTTTTTTCATTTTGTGTGGATACACTCGGCATAAATGGCTTTCCAAAAGAGATCACATCACGTTCCTTCATAAGTACTACACCATCCATACCATCATGTTCATATTTATTAGAAGAAATCATTGCAAAATCTTTCCACGAACAAGCGCATTTTGCTGCTTGCATTTTTATTTTTTTGCTCAAGAGTTTTTCATCTTCGAATGGCACATGCCGAATGCCGATTTGATTTTAGCATCAACATCAATACGATCACGACATACTTTATGGCCATGTTTCAGCATGAATCGCAAAAAGCTTTTTCCATTTTCTGGCATGATTTAAAAATAAAGTGAATGCAAACTGTTTTCTTTCTTGGGTATTCTTACATGTAAATTACACTTATTCCTCCTTTTAGTTTTTAGAACCTTAACCATGTAAAATGGACAAGTAACAGAACTTGTTCAAGAGATCGACATTGAATACTTTTACCGCTGGTATTCAATCGATTTTCCTGTAAGTATAGTTTACTTTTACGACAGATGCAAATGGATGAATAATTTTGCTAAAAAACTGAATGTACACGAATTAATCTTTCCTCAAAAATGACAATGTGACAACGCAAGCATTCTAGATAGATATCTTGTAACACGGCAAGGCTAAACTACATAACCTGAGAGTTAAGTACGAAAATTTTGGCGATTTTGTGTATAAACTGCACTTGACTGACTGTGAGATATAAATTAACCAACTAAAAGTCTCACAAAATAAAATATCCTACGTGACACATGTAGAACAAAAAGAAAATTTGGTCGCATATTTCTTTTCCAAGCGAACAGGATTGCAGAAGGGAAGAACACTGCTCCGTTAATAAAAGAAGGGTTAAAGAAAGTACAAAAAGTTTTGTAGTGTACGTTAGTAGTTATGAGTATGAGTAATTGTAAGAGTACAACCAAAAAAAGGAAAGTGTATCTCATGAATATCTGTGTTGTTGTGTGCGTGCTCGTAAGTATAAAAAAACTTTACCATATTTGCTACTGCCTTTACACTATTACACTAGTGTTCTTTGACATATGTATATATACGTGCTTATATGCGTCTATATATTTTTGCATGAAGTTACTTGGTATGAAAGTGAGTAGCTCTCACTATATCTAAATGTATGTATGTATAAAACATTTTGAAATTAAGACAATATATTAAAGCAGTGGAGGTTCGTTTTGGGAAACACCTTCCTTTAATATAAAATCTTACCATCGTATAACTTTGCTTTCTGTACACTTCAAAAACTTTGTTTGTATTGTCTTTCCATCCTCTTCATCTATCCGTCCTTGTAAGTCCTTTGTTTCCCTATTTGTTTGACTTTTGTCTTTAGCTTACGTGCTGTATTGCGTTGAGAAGGTGGACAAGCGTAGTAGGTTCTATGAACAGCATGCCTTTTGTGCAGAATATTTACAGGAAACAGAAAACTTTTAGTTTTTTCCCCTCCTTCATCTCTCACTTTCACCACATTTTACTCAGTACTCACAATTTGCTATGTAATGGTTTTTTTTTGATATTTTTGATATGCGTGTTACTTACCAAACTGGATATTATAAGTAAAGTATGTAGTTAGAGGAAAGAGGTCTACAAAATTTAATGGAAAATGCTACTCTCCTTTACTCACGCCGAAAACAAACAGCTCTCAATGTATTTTCCCTAACGGTTTGATGCATTGCTTTCTAAAGTAACTTAAAAATAGGACTGGTCCTGAAGGAAACACATGAATAAGCATGACATCAAAACGAAAAAAAAAATCTTGCGGAGTTTAAATAGTGGACGGATTGTGCAAGTAGCATTTAATATTTTGCTCTCTATTGCCAGGGA
>JAQFZG010001287.1:0-22348 GCA_034695465.1 Entomobrya nicoleti | reverse complement strand
ATGTGCTTTAACATCTTGTTGGATTCCGAAATTTCGAAAGCCTGTAGAACGTTGTACTGCAGCAAAGTGTTGTAAATGTTTCCATACTCAAATCCATTCCGAAACCTAAACAACATTCTAGAAGTGTGTAAACATAGTGTCATACTAATGAAACGATTGCACTTGATAGACTGATTTTATTATTCATTTTACTTTTCTATTTATACAAATCCACTCACATGCTTTTTAGATTGTAACCCCTTAATTGTAATTTACCATTATCTATCAGTACGCGACAACTAGACAAGTATTATGTACTCAAATTGGTAAAATGTCGGATTAACATACGAACAAACACGGGTATGGTACATTTGAATATTCCAGTGATTACAGCCTATTATGCATATCATTTATACGAAACTTTGACGGTTACTTATTTAAAAGATAGTGATAGCATTCAGAAAACATATTTCGATTTAATCTTAATTTCAAGGTTATTGACGAATATGTGCCCTTTGCAGAAAAAAGCAAACTCTGCTTAGAATCAAAGTCAACCAAATCAGTCGTAAAACAACAATCATTCCAGTCGGAGATTTATACAAAAGTAATTTCACTACCAAAAATTAATTATTTTTATACACTTTTTTCAGAAAGATGAGCAAGGTAATTAAGCACATTTTAATATACCTGAAAATGTTTTTATGGCTTAAAACTGTATTAAATATCTCAATAAACATGAGAGAGATGAGAACCTTTACATGCTAAAATACCCCTCAGGCAAACAAATAACATGGGTTAGGTCATTGTATCAACTTAACATATTTTTTTATAAATATCTGTTGCAAATTTTAGAAAAATTTGCAAATCTGTCCACATTTTTTTCCTAGTGAAGACTCGGCATTATTTAAATCCGTATTTTGTAACTGAGTAGGCCATAATTACTAATTTCAACAAAAACTCCAATTAAACCTTGATTGTAGTCCTTAAAATCCAAATCCTCTTTTTTCCACCAACGAAACCAATATTTTCTAGTTTAATTGCTTGGAATGCAAAATCTAATTTTCACCTATTTACGTATTAACAAAACTTTAGAGTCCAACTTTACAACGAATGTATTTTAGTAGACTTTTTACTAGTAAAGTCGCTACAAAACTTTTAAAATTAAACAAATAAAAGTAATTAGTACTATATCAGAAACCTGCACAATTAGCACGTGTAGATTATTTAATTAATGTATGCTTTAGTAGTACATTTTACTGAAGCATAATAAAATATATTCACGAATTTTATTTTATTAAGAGGACTAAGACTTGTGGCTTAGCCATCAATCATAAAAATATAACTAGAGCTTAGAAGCCCAAACAAGTGTAACAAAACATTCGAAATATTTTACAATAATTTTGTAAATCAGATAAACTGTGTATTTTTTTGGTTTTCAGAACAACACAATGACTTTACTCACTTTCCTTAACTTATGTAAAATTGCACAATTGGGGGTAGGCGTGTCATTTGAGCATCTGGTTGTAATGTGATATCTAAAACAAGATACAGAAATGAAAATTTATTGTGAAAATAACCAATTTTAGTTTAAAAAATAAATAAAGGTAAATCCTCACGGAAACATAGTGGACCCTCAATCCGATTTTCCACTTTAGTCCTAAAACGCTCCATTGCAGAGCACCCCTGGGTCACCTTTTTAACTCATTCGAACTAAGTAAACCTGAAAACCATTTGTTGCAATTTAATACATTACAATATTTTTAATTTTACTTATAACCACCACAAAAATAAACTTACATATTTACTGTGCTACTGTGGATGAGCTTCATAATATTAACACAAATAGTAATAAGCACTTTATACTTTTTAACAAAATTTTTACTAATTTAAAAATTGGATATTGTGATAGTATGAAGAGCGAAAAGACTACGTCATCTGTTTATGATTTTTTTTATTGTTTACTTTCAATATCAGCTTCAAAGTCAACAGTTCAATGAACCTTTCTGTGAGTAGGTTTGCTTTTACTGCTTCATTGGCTGTGAATACTTATTCAATATGTGATACTTGTTTTGTGCTCTACTGTTGATTTTACAACAAAGGAAGACAGCAGGTGTGTGTATGTGATGCATGCACAAGCATTGAGGAACGAATTTGTGTGAAGATGTGCAGAGAAAAATATAAACTTGAGTACATCGTTTATGCATCAGATAAGATGAAATTCTATGAAAGGTTGTACTAGATGTGCTATTCTGCTGTGAACATGTAAAATATAAATATAACATTTGTGTTATTTCACCATAATAATTTCAAAAATATGTGTGTCTGGATTTTAATCTTACCACGTGATATTTAAGTTACGAATTGATAATCTTTGGACAAATTTAATTTTTAAATTCACATCAGTGAGATATTTAATGGCTTATGTTTAGTTAAATATAAAAAAGTTATTTATAGTTTTAAATTGAACTAAGTAATAATTTTTTGACATGTTATAGTTACTTTACTGTACCATTGGTAAATTGCAAACCACTGTTTCGCCAGTCTTTTTTAATATCATAAACGTTATCGGCTTTCTATAAATATAACTTAAATAAGCTTTCCTAAGAATAATTAATGTACTTGACTTAGTAGAACTTGTTGTTTTAAATAATGCAACTGTGTAGCATTTTTCCATTTTCCTGTTGTTTGTCCATGTTTTTTGACCCACACTAGATCTTTGGTTGAGCTACTATTCTCGTCGTAAGATATACTTAATAATACATACATACGACAAAACTAACTAATAATTAGACTTAATCGGATGAAAAAATCTTCAGTTTCTAAATGATAGTCCACTTTACATTAATGGAAATCAAATATTGCTAAACAAGTATTTATGGACTTAACGCATTGCTAAAAAAAGATTAAAAAATTGTCTATAAAATTGTCATAATTTTTGTATACGACAATGTTTTTAATATTATGAGTTATGTAGCATTTACCATAAGAGCATAATTTTTTTTTTGATTCGTATATTATTTTTCCATAAACATCTACATTTAAACATCAAACATTTTTACAAATTATTTTCCAAAAACATTATCTTTAACTTGATTCCTTTCCTAGTCTACTAGCTTTGTAACATTTTTCATAAAATACGCATCAACATTTAAATATTCGACGAAGTTACTTTTTTTTCCATGTAACTGCACTAACATTTGTTTATCTCTACAGATTTATTAATGTAGTTAAATACATACCCAGCATCAGTTAACATTTATTTTCAGACAATAACAATTTTTCGACAAATCCTATGTTCTAACACATGTTTTGATATGTTTGTTATAGTATCAAATCAGTTAGTGGGAATATTTACTTGGTTTACTAAAACTTAATGATACAGGGTTCTTCGAATGTTTTAAATTTATTTTAAATAAATTCCAACGTTTCGACTTGTTTTACACAAGTCTTCTTCAGCGAAGATAGAAATTATAACATAACAGCGAACAAAAGTAATTTTAACTTGGTTAACATTTCATTTAAAAATACTTTTTTATGATGATAATTTAAATTATTGAAAGTTTTTTTTTATTTCACTGTGTGTTTTACAGTTAAGAACATGTGTTCAGTTCAATTATTAGACTTTGAGGCTGAGTTTACCTGATTTCTATATTTTGTATCTAATAAATTATAAATGCTTTTATTGCAGTTTTCATCTGACGATAATACTGTTGCACTACATTTTACAACAGAATACCATTCGTTTTGCATTTGATTGTATTTAAATAAATTAGATTTGTATTTTGATGATCAAAGCGATTTTTTTGCTTTTGATATTTTACTTTACCTAAACTTTACACAATATTACACAAAAACGATAAATTGATATTGTGTTAAAATTTTCTAAATAAAACCGGAAGATTTAAATTTAACCAAATTAAAACACATTTTTTAAAACAAACAACTAAAGACGAAAACGTTCGTTCTCAAGTTCCGCTACTTTAATAGAGTTTCGTTTATATTATTAATTTAATTTTATGTTTGTGTAATTTAACAAATATTTTTACTTCACAGTGACATTTTTCTTAAAGTTGATTAACATCCACTAGACATGAATCTTCAGCTTAAAACTTCTTAAACTAAATATTTCGTTTTACAAAAAATGATTTTTTTTGTAATCAAAATATTTGCTAAGAAAGTTGGAAACAGACTAGTTTTTGTGTATTGACAACTTATAAATTAGCAGCACATTTTACTCAAATAAATTTTAAGAACATTTTGACCGTACAAAATTGTTATATTTACCATTATTTCATCAAACTTTACCTTATCTTGTTGCTTTTTGTACATTTAATACCATGCACCAAATGAAGAATAACCGTTCGATGCCCTTTAATTAAAAAAAGTTGTGTTCGATTTCTAACTAGCCGAAAACGTTTTAAACGAAAAGTGTATGGGACAATTCATCGCCAATCCTTACATTACAACATAAGCCTTCCCTTTTTTGATTAATCATTATCCAAGTAAGTGAACAAGAACAAAATATTGTTTTCTCATTAGACCATCATTACATTTAAATACTGCCATATGCACCACTTGTTACATAGCTGTTTAAAACCAAGTACATTTTACTACAATATTGAAATATTATTACGATTAATACATGTAAAATGTCTAAAATACACATTCTAAAAAATTCCAAAATGTTTAAAGCTGGGTTTTGTTTTTATTAAGGTTAAAGTCTTACAAGTCCAATAAAACGTGAACCAGACAAAAAAAACGAATTAGGCATTTACTTTTTTCTTAACTTGGGTACATTTAAATATCGATAAAAACGTTCACAGGGTTGTTCTAACGAATCGCTAGACCAGCCGTATTTTTTTGTCTATTTGCTACTGATACCAATTCAAACCGTTAACTCATAATAATCATTGTTTTTATAATATTTCTAATCTATTAAACCTGTTAAACATTTTATCTAATTGCATATCTGCAATTTATTTAAATCAGTTGTTTGTATTATTTTATTAAATGTTTTTAATTCGGTAGCGTAAAATGCAAAAAAAATATAGCGGAAAATATTTTCCTGTAATAAAATGTACTTTTTTCCTGAAAAAGTTTCACATAAAAAAATATAATTTGTGTTGGAATAATTAAACATTTTCTTGGCACA
This sequence comes from Entomobrya nicoleti, assembly GCA_034695465.1. Classification (NCBI taxonomy): domain Eukaryota; kingdom Metazoa; phylum Arthropoda; class Collembola; order Entomobryomorpha; family Entomobryidae; genus Entomobrya; species Entomobrya nicoleti. The sequence continues at coordinate 17,217 of JAQFZG010001287.1, read as the reverse complement.
AAAACAGTATTCCCGTACTTTACCCCATAAAAATTTGACAAGTGAAACTGTTTGTCAATATGCGGTTTTATATAATAAATATGTGTATAAATTTAGAAAACTTGGTTTCTTTAATGGGTAATATTGAGTTGTCGTAATAGCACTAAAACTCGTTTGCAAACGACATTATTTGCAATTTTACAGCATGTACGTTTACAACACTTATAAAAATACATTGTTTAGAAAAATTGCGTACTAATTACTCCTTACAATACATCATACAAATTAAAAAGTTAGCATTTAGTATTCATGTATTGTAGTTCAATTAATTATTTTTCCCCACTGTGCTCATTACATTAAAACACGTGCGTCGTTTAATATTCGAAACTACAAAAGTCTCTTTTGACAAATATAACATAAGTTGATAATTTTATTTTTTAAACCTTACATCCTAATTTTTATCAGTGTTCAAATTGTATTAATAATACAACCGCACAGCAGAACTTTCAGAAGCATCCTTTCAAACTTGAAATACTTTATTCGGATTTACGGAAAACGTGACATGATGACTAATTTATTAATGAAACTCTTGTCATTTAATTTTCCATTTACAGAAGTACATGATACTGCTAATTATTTTACACCTATTTCCTTTAAGCTCTCAGTTATCAAATATTTAACTCGCAAAAGGTTTTATATAATTAATTTCCAAGATAATAAAAACAAGTGTTCACTTCCCATTTTATTGATGTTTATTGTGATTTCCATTTTCAATTTTTTAGACATCTGTTGTGACGAGTGTGATATTAAGTTTTCCCACTATCCGTAAGAAAACAGTTAAATCCGTGGAAAATATGTTTTAACAGTAAATCTACTGAAAAATTATCCAAGAACTCAACTTAATATAAAGAATACAAAACTATCACGATATGGACTAATAATTAGAGAATATCTTACTTATTTTATTCCAACGTAATAAAAGCGGATGATCCGGAACGAATTAAATTCAATTAGCTATTTGTTTTTTTGCATCACTGAAACAAGAAATGAAATTGATTAACATAATGGTCAGTAATGCGTAAACTTTAGATAACAAAAGTGGAATAAATTTTGAGTAATAAAACTTTTTTACTGATGCGTATTTGTCTAATTGTTAAACAAAATTTTACAAAAAATTAAGTAGTAGGTTTAAGATTTAATACAAATCTTACCTGTTTTTTTACTAATAATTTATAAGATTTTCTTTGCTGATGTAACACACATAATAAATTATAATAGATTAAATGCACAAATACGTATAACAAGCCACTGTATAATTTAAATGATGAAATTATTCTGGTTATTTACAAAGTTGAATAACTTTTTTTTACTGAAAAATGTACTTTATAGTTTTTTTGACCAGCTGGTAAAGTCAATAATGATCTATTCTGAAAACCTGTTTTTTTGTGCTACCTTCTTTGCTTTGAGCACCTGTCTGATGTGAGACACTTGTTGAATGCTTCATTGTTGAGATTTGAACAAAAGGAGATCACCCCTAAAGCAAGTCATGTAGAAAGAGTGTATGAATGGATATGTGTTCGCGAAGATGAATGGTAAAAGTAGAAGAAATTGATATTCAATTAATACGTATAGCATATCTGTTAGATGCATAAAAATCAAAACACAGAGCAAAAACTTTCTTTAAGTTTGTCTATTTGTATTAAACTGTTTTATTAAACTTTTAATTTCGGAATTTTATTCCATTTAAATAAATATTTTCATTGTAAACTTTTGTAGCCCAGAAAGAATTGTGAAAAAGAGTCATTTGCATTTCATTTTACAAAAGATCTTTTTTATGTATAATAAAGAACCAATCTATATGTTTATTTGTAACTAAATTGTTACTTGTTTTATCCATTATTACAAGTATTCACTTGATGCACATAACACATATATTTAAATGACATGCATGACACATACATATTTATCGATTGGTTTTTACATGGCTTTTGTTATAAATATTTTAAAACCTTAACCAAAGTTTTGTTTATAAACTAAAAAAACAAGTCGTGCATTTCATACTGCAGATGGCATAAGGTTTTGTAAAAAAATATTTTTTAAAGGTTTTGTACAAAACATTTTTTACAGGTTTTTAATTAAACTAAGTTGCTACACATTCGCATATTGGTATCACTAGAGAGATTTTCTTAACTAATTGTTTTTGTTGTAATTATGTAAAACATTTATAACACAACATTTGAATATATTGCTAATTATTCCAAGTACAAAACTGTTAATTTTAAGTTTTTCGGTAGTACATGCAACGTAAAGACGAAAATTTTAGACCGTTTTTTTGTTAAAGAGCAGTAATACGTTTTACCATTTTAACTCTGTGTAAAATTTTCCTTTCATGAAATGTATGTTTTTCTAAAAACATTTTTAAGGAATATCCAATTTGTGTTGGAATTATTTAACATTTCATTAGCACAAAAACAGTATTCCAGTTTTTCAATTAACATTTACAATATAATTTTTCTTAACTGAAGCAGATAACAGCACTGAAAACTCGTTTTAAAACGACAATGGTTTCAGTTTTACAGCTTGTACTTTTACATTTGTAAAAACATATTTTTATAACAAATCATATGCTAATTATTCCCTACAATACATCATAAAAATTAAGTTAGCATATAGTATTCATGCAATGTTGTTCATTTAAATATTATTTTAAAAGTTTAACTCTGTGTAAAAAAGTCCGTCCTTCTAATACCAAACTTGATTTTTTAGTTTAATACTAAACAAAATACTGACGAAACCAGGACAACCCTGTAAAGCCAATTTACAAATCAAACACAAAACCACATAAAACTATTCTTTAAAATATGTTTAAAATATTTTTTACGTTAATAAATTAATAAACGCATGGTATTTTTACCTGAATAGATATTCAATATAATTTAATATTTCTGTTGTCATTTGACTCGTTAACCTTTCTATAGAACGTTCAGAAAATATTTAAACAAAATTAGTAGTACATTTTACCAATTGTGTTAATATTAACAATTATTTGTGGAATGAGTGCGCTTTATTTAAATTTACATGATTTGCAGAAGAGCAGGTGTTTAATTTTAACGGTTTGGGTGATTTTCAGAGCAAAACGTACACCTTCAAAAATGGAAAACACTTTTTTTGACCAATTGGAAAGTATTTTGCATCACAATAACACATTTTTTAGCCGTAATAACATTTCAACTAACAAAATTATTTAGAACCTTAAAAACGTAGTATATTTTTAACATTATAGTGATTTGGGTAATAAAAAACTAAAAACTTGAACAACATTACCGTTTTTTACTATAAATAAGTGGTTTAAAATAACAATTTCCATTTTAGTACACCAAATTATTATTGGAAATTACCTATTTTTGTTGATAACCACAGAACAATTTATACTCTATCTTGACAAATCTTTAGACCTATATTTAAAAAAAAATTGCTTAAGAAAATTGCAAATTCCTTTCACATTCGGAGTCTTTACTGCAAACTAGAAAATTTTACTAATCAAGATCAACATTTCTTATATAGCACGGTTATAATTTAAATTATATTGTCAACTGTACCACTCAATAATTAGCAGTTCTTTTACAAGCTGTGTAAAATTAAATCTAATGGTTGTTATTAATACAATATTAATCTAAAATACTATTATTCCCAGTGGCTTTTATTGAACTTATGAAGTACACATTTTAACAAAATTCCAGAAAAACAAATCATTCAATAAAGTAACTTGAATTTTACTTGGTTCATTTGTTATTTTTAACGCCTGAATTTAAAATGGATTATAAATTTTATATTATCAAACGAGAAAATTTTAACGGCAAGGCATTATCATAACAAATCTGCCAACTTCACTTACATTATAAGGGTAGAAAAAATATATAGCTGGTATAGTTATGGAACAATATATTAACTTCTCATTTCAAGTTTAATCACAAACTACTAACACATTTTAGTAGGGATTTTCAACACGACAATCTCCCATTCAATTTTCGCTTAATTTCTTATGCATCGAAATAAACTCAATTGTGGTAACTAGTATCCACAAATACAACAGTAATATAAATGTGTACACATTACACTCAAATAATGTTTTGGACCTCAGTTTACAATTTCTTTCACTAGCCAATTTATTTGATGATATTCCATTTAAACTGTTTAACAAACATTATTACACAATTTTGTAAAAATTACGAGATTTTTTTGCTGAATTAACCAAACCCGTTGCTCAAATTACGTTTAAATGACTTATTTGAAAAAGATATCTTACCAAACATTTTTTCTATCGAAATAATTTAAACTAAGCACTACACTTTACTCGATTATAAAGCCATTGGGGTAGGACGGGTTAGGTTAGGTTGATGCCTAAAAGAAGACAGATAAATACATTTACTGTAAATAATCCAATTTTTAGATCAAAGTAAATATCAAATTATAAATTCTCACTGAAACATGTTGGATCCCTTATCCGATCTTTCACTTTGATTCGAAAGGGTTCCATGGCTGAATAACTGTGTGTCTCCTTATTGCGCATTCGGACAATCTAAAAACCATTAGTTGTAATTTAACACATTAAAATTTTACTATTTAAAGGTTTACTATAAAAAAATAAGTACTTACACACTTACCTTGCAACTGTGAATAAGCTTTAGAATATCAGTGTAAAAATTGGTGAGCATTATGTCCAACAATTTTACTGGAACTGTTAAAAATATTTATAATAATATGTTGTGATTGTATGATGAACTAGAAGACCACGTCATCCGTTTATGACTTGTTATTGTTTACTTTTAATATAAGCTTATAAGTCAGGAGATCAATGAACCATTCTCTCCGTACACTCGCTTTTACTGCTTCATTGGCCTTGAGCACTTGTCCAATATGCGACACAGTATGTATGAGTGTTTCATTGTTGAGATTTCAACAAAGGAAGACAACAGGTGGGTAGTAACAGGTTTCTGATGTATGCACAAGCATCAAGGAACCAACTTGTATGAAGACACGTAAGATATAATAACCTCTAACAGAAATCTTTTAGGTCATATTTTACTTCAATTCAAAACAAATTGTTTTATTTTTTAACATTAAAATTTAAAACATTTGATGGGAAACTCAAATATAAACTTATTTCTGGTTGATTTACTGGAAACAATTTCATTTACCGATATCTGTGTTGAACAATAAGCTTATAGAGTAGCTACTGCAACAGGCATATGAGTAATAGTATGTTGTACTACATTTTACAATATACCATAGTTCTATATTTTCCAGTCAGTTTATACACTATTTTTTTTGTAAACCAAACAGCAAAACATTTTTGTAGTTTTAGTGAAGAGCCCACACTAGAAGGCTTGCCATATTTGGGCAAAAAATATTCCGGGAAAAGCAACCATAATCAAAAATTCATTCTTAAACTGAGTCATACTTACTATAATTAACAAAACTACATTTATCGAAGCATTTGATTAAATTTAAACTTCCTAGGCTAAATAGAAGAGAATCAATAGCATTAATAATAAAATTTAACACAATTTATAAAATTAAACGTAGTAGTAATTAATTGATTCATATATAATATAGCATATGAACTGGTTCTTTCTATCGCACACAAACTTGATCGAGTTTTCAGCTCAAACGTCTAAAATAATTAAAAGTACCACAAAAGGGTTAACCATTTATGTTAATAATATTTTATATTATTCTATAGCGGTACATTTTGCTACAGAATAAACTATTATAAATCTTCGTTTTAAAATGATACAAAAACTGACAATATAAACATGTTAAATGATTTACACCTGAACATTTTATTATTATTATTTAATTTGTTCTATCATAATACAAGTGAAGAATTCTACATTAAGTAAACTCCTGGCATATTGTTTAGTATAACGCCACATTATAGATATTTCCTCAATAAAACGTTAAATCAATCCATTAAATTGTATTTGTTACTATATTTTTAAAATCTTTCGGACCAAAAAAGTATTCAGTTTCATTCATTTCAACACATATAAATTGTTATACTGAAGCTTTAAAAAAATTGGTTGCAATTACCGTACTATTAACAAAAAAATTATAATTTATTTTATCTTTAAAAAAATCGGTAACTTTAATTTGTTTTTTAGAATTAGCAAAATTGCTCAGAGACTCATTGAAAAACATAAACATTTGTCATTTAATAACATTTAATTAATTCTGTACCAAATTATTTGTTACAATACATCATAAAAATAAAGAATATAGTTGGCATAAAGTATTTATCCTATGTACTTAATTGGTTCAGTATTTTTTTTTTCATTGTGCTTATTACATTAAAACACACACGGATTATTTAACATTAAGAGATTTTTAATCAACACAATTATTTGTGGAGAAAACCCAGATATGTAAATTTTAATAGCAAAAACGACTTTAAATTCGTTTTGTAATGCTGAGTACATTTAAATTGATTTTGTAAAATACTACGGAATAAAATCATTATAAAATTTACCTCCAGCTACTTTCACCGAACAATAAATATTTTATTACAGATTATCATTTCGTGTAAGTAAATTGTGAAATATTAATTCATTTATCCACCAATACATTGAGATTTAGCATGCTTTCCTTATTTGGTTATTACAATACGTATTTCTGATCCTTAAATCTGTTATTTTGTGTATCTAACGAAAGTTGTAATTAATTCATTTTGGTCCATACATATCATCGAATCTTCGACGAATAACTAAATACTCAACTCTTATTAAATAAAACCATATCAGACAACGTTTCTATGTTTACACTTTTTGGATAAATAAAACGGTCAAGTAAAATAATGTAGCACATTTTTGTGGTTAAACACTTCTTGTTTAACTTCAAATTTGTTTTTTTAAATATTTTCTACTAAACAACATTTTTAGTCAGAAAAACTGTTATAATTTTACTGTGTATGCAAGATAATATTTTTAATATGTATTCATTATTCAATCAATGAAAATGATAAAAAATGTATCCATATAAATATAAAACACCATTTGTGTCTACTTGGCATACAAACCATGAAATTTACAAAATATTTAAACCCATTTACGCGTCTAGTTCATCCTAGCCTAAAAGCTTCAAAGAGGCTGTTTATTAAATAAGTATTATTATTTATAAATTAATAAATCCATCAATAAGTTTTACGTATAATCTTAGCTAAACGATTTAAAAAAAGAAGAATTATTTTTACAAAATATTTATACATGTACCGAACATGATGAAAGTGTTAATCCCGAATAATTACTTTCTCTTCAAGTCAAGATAAATCAAACTGAGCATTACATTATACTCGAGTTTATTACAGAATTATGTCTTCCTTAGAAAAAAAATAAACAAGAAGTTTTCTCAAATTTCCTAACGACGACTTAAAATTAAACTGAAGTATTACATTTTGCTCTGTTCTAAAACCGGCAACATGCTAGTCATATAAACTTAGATAATACTCTTAATTTGTCTGCTGCCAGTCTCTAGTTTTCACAAACAAAATACCTAAAAAAATAAGAAAACAGTAATTATAATTACAACGTTATAATCAGTTATTCAACTTTAAGTATAAAATTACTCTTCACCATTATTTTTCACAGAAAAACTTGCGACGGAGAACTATTTGAATGACGTAACCAAGCGGAGGGTTGTTTTTCCCGTGCGTCTTTTGGAACGAATTATCTGAAAAAATTAAATTAAAATTAAAGAAAATTAAAACGACGTTTAATTAACATTTACACAATATTTGTTTGTGTATAAACATAAAAACGTTAGCACCATTCATTTTACTGCCGTTTTGATATAAATCAACATCAAAAGCATTTTTATCTAGCCAGCTCTCTTCTGAAAACATAACAAATCTACTGTTGACGTTAAAGAAAACAAATAAAAATATTTTAATATAAGTTTTGCACAATTTAATCACCTATATTATCCAAGTTGGAGTTATTATGACCAGATCCCTTCAATTAACAAATTTCATCTCCGTAAATGTCCTGCGCACTTTAACTACAATGGCTGTAAAGAAATCCTAAAATAATTAATCCAAAAATATTACTACATCAATATTTGTAGTTTAAAAAATAATATTTGTTTCACTATTTTGTTATTAGCAATAAGTAATCAGTGTATTTTAGTAAAATTCTAATAAATTAAACGACAAGAATTACACTGTAAAACACGAGTCATAATAAATCTTATAACTTGTACCTGAAATATATTAATTTATAACTAAACACGAAGTTAGTATCCTAAAAATCACCTGCTCAATGTTGTTGTCAGCATCAATTATATTAGCTTGTCCAAGTAGTGTATTTTACAGATGAGATTTGCTCTGTGTTGAGCAGTAGTCCAATATGTAAAACTTGCACTTGCAATAGATGCACTTTGTGTTATTAAATTTCTACAAGCGAAACTGCCACTAAAAACATATTCAACAGGTGAGGTAATTTTTACTGTATTACCTACGTTGAGTTTTAAACACAAATATGTACTACTTTAATATTCATAGTATTGCCATAGACACACATATTTATACAAATATGTTTTGATTTTATCTGGAAGATCACGTCATCTGTTTATGTCTTTTTATTGTTTACTTTCAATATCAGCTTAGAAGTCAGCAGTAAAATGAACCATTCTGTGCGTACGTTCGCTTTTACTGCTGCATTGGCTATGATCACTTGTTCAATATGCGACACAGTGTGTATGAGTATTTCATTGTTGAGATTTTATAACAGAGGAACACAACAAGTGAACAGCAACAGAACAGGTAGTATGCAATGTAGAAAAGGGTATTATGGAATACAATTATACGAGAATGCGCATATTATAATGTATTCTTTGTAGGCCTTTTAAAATTTTTATATCTTGTATCGAAATAAATAAATAATCAAAAATTGAAATTTTGAGGTATCAAACTGCTTTATAATTGATTATAAAATTGCTATTTCATTTGATGGTGTCTTTATGCTTGGTACTGAAATATGAGTAGCAAAGATATTTTAGAATAGTGCATTGGTAATATTTTAACAAAAACATATCACTGATATTTCAGACATAATGGCAATTATTTGTAAATGAATTTGGATAAAAATGTCATGTAAGCAGACGTATGTGTATTTATTACACAAATGTGTAACCTGTTGGGCGGGTATGAAATTCATGAAAATAGATAGAATCTTTTTTTGTTAAACGCAACCGCTTTTATATTTGTTCTACTTTTGTAATTTTACAATGAGAAGCCTTTTAAGGTCATAATATATTTAAATTAAATATAAACATAAACATTTTTTAAATATTTAAAGTCATTTCTCTTATTCGTTTTTCGATTAAAACTGTTTTCAATATACACTTCATTACGGTAGATTTTCACATTAAAATTTAAAACAGATCTATTACAACATGCATACTATGACAGATCTGCTGCACTACATTTAACAACAGTGATAATTGTATTTAATAGTAATTTTTCGTATCACAAATTACCGTTATTTGTTACTTAAACTAAATAATCTAGCTGAAAGATCATTTTACGGGAAACTAGTTAAAATTCAAAAAAATATAGTATATCGTTTTAAACAGTTTTTAGTTTAGAACAGATTTAAGTTAATTAGCGTATTTTCTTAATTTAGTCACAAAAGTATTTATTACTTTTATAACTATGGTGTCATATCTTCTACATCTTTATCACACAACAAACTAATGTTGGCAAAGATAAATTATCAGTTTATAATATACATTTTACTAAATATTGTTTTCATACATTTTGAGAACATTTGTATAAAAAACATTTCACAAAAAACTGTCTATATCTTTATTACATCTGTTTCAACTAATAAGGATCAACTAATGCACATATACGCAGTTCTGAAAACAGATTTATTCCAGAAGAAGAGACAGAATTTCAACATAAAACCACACATTTTATACATAATTAATTTGTATGTATTTTTTAACCGTCCAGGAGTATTATTGTTTTTTTAGACTGCGTTCACACTTGTTAATAAAGTTTGTAAATGACACATTTCATATACAAATGAACGTTTTGCGAATTAACTTTGTTTGGGATATTACTCCCAACAAAACTCAATATTCTACCTTCAAAAAGGTATAAAAAGTTTATCTTGACTTCGACATAAAAAATTATCTGTTGACTATTTTCTATAACTGCTAAACTATACTCACTGTTTATATGACACACCATTCAACAAGTACATGAGAAAATATAACAATTTACGCATTGTCAAACATCACATTTTCCAAAAATGCAAAATTATTTTACAAGAAAACAAAAATTTTAAAGTTGAAATAAATTATCACCATTTAGTTTGTTTGTAAATAACTTTATAATTGAATATTATGATTAATAACGAATAATAATCTGTAGTAATTAAGCAAAAATTGAATGAAAATATTTGGATTTTGTACTAAAATATGTAACTCTGTAAAATATGTACTTTATATACATAGATGACAAATTTTACTCTGTCCAAATTTAAATAAATTTGAGTCAGTCCCTAATCCAAAACTAATTCGTAATTAAGTAACACGAATTAAATTCTCACAAGGCAATAGTGTTCTGGTTCGTTATCGTATTTATCAAACATTTGAAAATTATTTTCACTTCATTAGTAGTACAGTTATTATTTGTTGAATGAATTATAAGGTAATAAACTATAGTAAATTCCGTTTACCTGTATGGTAAAACTCGGTCACTTTAAACGTGTTTATTGAATTATCAGAGGTGTGCTTCGAAACTCGTTGTAAAACCACACTTTATGTATTTTATAACGTTTACTTATAATACTACACTGATTTTTCTTTACGATACATCATAAATATTAAGAAAGTACTTGACATTGACATTTTTGCAGTGTAAATAATATGACAGTTTTTTTTTCTTTTTCATTGTGTTTATTACATTCAAACACATATGAGTCATTTCCCACATGAGATATTTAGTTAACAAAATTATCCTTTGAGAATATTGAGAAAGAAAGAGTAATTACAAAATTTGAAGAAATGACGAATTTAAAAACGATCTTATTAAATTCGTTTTAGTATTCTTAGTACTTTTAAAATGGTTTTGGTAGAGAACTACGGTAGTAAAATTATAATAATTTTACCCGCAGGAATTTTAACCGAATAGTTAATATTTTAGTACAGGTTATTTTGTGTCGTATAAAAATGTGAACTATTCATGCACACTACATTATGATTTACCTTGCTTTTCCTAATTGATAACTGCATTCCGTATTTTTCGTTATTAAATCGGTGATTTTACACATTTAAGCACATCTCTAATTTATTCACTTTGGACCTGACGTTTCATCAAATGTTTGAAGAATAATTATAAACTCAACTATTATTAAATAATACCACATGGGAAAATATTCGCTATTTTAACCCTTTTTTGGTTAAATACGACTATTGCAAATTACATCCTATATGTTACTGATTCAACTCATCCAATTTTAATATAACGTTGTTAGAAATAATTGTAATATATTCTCATCTAAACTACATTTTTAGTCAAACAAACTCTATTAAATGCACTATGCTTGCATGGATAACTTTAAAACATAAAATAGTCAATTGCTGATTGTAATACTTACTCACTCACAATATGTACATACTTGGGACATCAAATGTGTATAAATATGTAAATATCAATATTTTCTCTTTTAGCGGTAACAAACTCAGTGAAAATATAGTAGTATAGGTATGAAAACATTATTTGTATACATTTCTTTTACAAACTATCCATATCGCTTATTACTAATAACCATTTAGGCGTCTAGTTCGTTCAGACTTAAAAGATTGAAAGTGGCTGTTTATTTATTATTAAATTAATAAATCTATCAACAAGTTTTATGTACAATCGTAGCTTAACTTTTTAGAAACCTTTTAATTATTTGAACATCTGCCAAAACTAGTGAAAGAATTAATCCCGAATAATTTATTTGTTTTTTATAATATTCAAATTTAAACTAAGCATAGGAAATTAATTTAAATTAAAGATCAAAAATCTATAACAACATCTTATTTTTTTCTAACAACTTTTGTTTGGTAAGTTTAATTTGTTACCGATGTAAAAAAAATCCTATCATTTTGTTGAGAAATTATACAATATTATTTATACATTTCTCAAACCAATAAACAAATCATCCCCAAAAAGTGATAACAGAAAATGAAGTAGAAAATGTGATACCATTTTTTTCGTGTTACACACAAGCAGGAAGTGTTGATAGGCTATCTATTTCACATTTTATCCATTTAATATGGTTTAACCATGAAAAAACTTTTTGAATTAATAATATTTAGGTATTAACCGTTTAAGTGAAATAGAGTTGCATAATATTACATCCTGCCGTACAGATGTCCTCTATTTTTTTGGGGAGTTCTCCATTCTTCCGTCACTGGTTTTTTTGTTGAGCAAGCACACCCCTAAGAACAATACAATATTTATAAAAACCAACATTTTTTTCAGTTATCAAACTTGATACACAAAAATACCGGAAACAAACCTTTCCTACATAAAATTACAACCGCCCATTGCACAAATTGGCATCTCAATAGTGTCTTGCTGGACGTACCCTGGCGGAGTGTAGATTTCCCGGTTTTCTTTGCAACGACTTTACTGGAAAAAAGTAGATCAATTTTAGCATACGGTTAACAGCCAAAAACCAAGAAAAAATTGACATCATATTAACCAAAAATTAAATGCGTGTTTGATTCCATTATACTTGCTTGTGTATTAATATTTGAAAATATCCAAGGAAAATACTTCACAAACTGCAGCTTTTATTCACATCGACATTAAAAAGGATTTTTTATCAAGACGACACTCCTCTGAAAAAACACATAACGTTGACTTAAGATCTTTATTAAAACTAATAAAATAAAGTTGATAAAATTATAAATTTTGCACACAATAATTACCCATTTTATTTCGGTTGTGGATTTCTATAATCAGAACCCACTATTATCATCTGCTCATCTCCTTTAATTTACTGAGAATGTAATTGTGCACCACGCAAAAATAATAATGACTTAGAATCGTTTATAAATTTTTTTACAAAAACTAAAATACAAAGCTTAAATCCTAAAAATCACCTGTTTATTTTGATTTGTTATGCAACCAGTATGTTAGCTTGTCTAAGCAATGTATAAGAAATGAAGATTTTTTCTCCGCTGCACTTGCTGGGTGTGAGCACTGGTTCATTTTACCTAAACACTTGTTTGGGTTCACTGATTCATATAGTCTAATATGCAACATATGTTACTATTATCGTAAGAAACTTCATGCAGGATGCACTCTGTATTATTTATTGTTCATTCAGAATATAGACTGCCATCTATAACACATTCAACAGGTGAGAATTTTTGGCTGTAATATCCACACTGAGTTTCAAACAAATCTCTACTTTACATGAATACCATTGTCATATATAAACTGGGTATACGCTATGTGTGAAAAGGCAACAAAGACAGACGATCTCAGAGAGACAACGCGTCAATAAATGTGGTATGGGGCTGTTCACACCATGTGTTGTAAATTTTTATCAGTTTTAGTAAATTAATTCATATCAATTTTTTATACAATTATGTTGTCATAAGTGATCACATGAAATGTTCCAGTTGTGATTAATTACTGACTTTTAAGAAGCCGGCAGAATAAAATTAGTACATATAATTTGTTAGTTTTGACTTTTATTCTTATTCAACTGCAATGCAAGTAAAATGAAACCAGTTTAATAGCAACATAATTTTGTCTTTTATTTATAAATACCATAAAAAATAAGTATAAATACTGGTATATTGTTATTATAGTTTTGTAGAATTTTGTAACTATAAAAAACGATTAATAAATGCCTAAACATTGATTCAAATCACATAAATAAATGCTAGCGTTTGATATGCTATGTATCCATTTCGATATTTAAATCATATATATCATTGTTGAAAAAACCATGTATGGTTAAAGTGCCTCATTACCCATCCTGGCTCAGTGGTCTAGGGGTATGATTTCCGCTTAGGGTGCGGGAGGTCCCGGGTTCAAATCCCGGCTGAGCCCCAAACTTTTTGCTTCTTTTTTATTAATGCGCATGCCGAATTTGTGCATTAATTCAATTTAAATTATTTTTAAACGATAGAAATTAAATTTTAATTGGTGTTTATTTAATTTCTATTTATGAGTAATATGTTGAGTAATAGTAATAAGCTTCAAATTAGGGTTTTTCGTAATGCAATGTAAATAATTTGATCAAGAAAATCAAAGTTGGATCTGAATGACTATATAAATATTTTGTAATAAAATGAATAAATTTTGCGCCAATTTTATTAAATAATATTATTTTGAAGTACAAATAAATAATCATTTGTTAGCCAAAATAATTTTTAGTTTTGCTATGTAAATACTTAGCATATTTATTCAAACAATGTCATATGTACAATTATTCTCGGAATTAATAATAATTAATTTTAGTTCTATAAATATTTTATACTGCAATAAGTTACTAATGAAATTAAGCAAATAATTAATTAATTACTAATTAATTTAATTAATGCATTAGCAATGGTCCATGTTTTCACTCAAAACCATGCAAGCCAAAAATATCTGCCCCGCTGTTAGCCTTATTTGTCGTCCTTTTAATTCTTTCTACTAGTTCCTTTTCAGCATTCTCCAGTCCCAACTTCATAGCCAGTTCCAGCAATTGCATGTCTGCACGTGTAGCATCCTCTTCGTCTCGATTTCATAAAACCTCATCAAGCAGTTTAAGAATGTTAGTTAACTGATACTTGCCAACTGCATAGGTAAATTCCACAACAGTATCAGGATCCTTCCAAGATGGCAGAAGTTCACCGCAGTAAAAATAGTGTAAAAATATTTCCATAGTCTTAGCATTAATATCTTCCACATTTACAATGCCGGTCTTGTTCTCAGAGAATTCTGAGCGGAACATGGATTCAAACACGGGACATTGAACTGTTAACAAAATAAATGCATACATACAAAATAAATATATAGCAGTTTAAACAAAATATCTTCTATGGAGAATTTATTTAATGAAAACTTACCAATAAGTATGGCTTTATGAGCAAAGAGCTCCTTTTTATCTTTTGTGACAATTTTAAGATCAGCAGTAGACTCGTCACCAAGAAGTTTCACAAAGTTTGAATGAACCTCGGCTTTGGAAGTTTTGTGAAATAAGTCCAATATTCCATCTACCATCTCAGGTTCATTGATAACCAATTTCAATTTGAATATCAGTTCTCCTTTTTGATTAATTTTCAATAACCAACCAATGTCGTTGAAAACTAAGACATGAGGAACTTCGATCTCTTGGCCTTTTTCCATAACCATCTTCTGTGTGTCAGTCCAGTCAACAATTGAGTCTCCTATTAAAAGCGTGCACGTTGCAGTAGCATCTACCTTCCCACCTGGAAATCCATTTTCTTCAATCATTTTCCAGTATACCGCAAACGTATTTTGTGGATGAATCTTAAAGGCCATTATCCACTTGGTTTGACATCGAGTTGACCTGCCAGTTTCAAACTCAAATATTTGAGATTTTAGCGCTTCTTCGCTTCGTATAACGCTTTCCCACTGTGGAATAATCCATACTTGCTCGTATTCTTCTAAATGAAACTAAATTAGTAACATATAGATAACAAGATTAATCGAATTTCCAGACTATGATTTTACTAAAGTTAAATTTAAACTTTTTTGTAGTGCTGTGTTACTTACCTTTTGTTTAGCTCCTCCACTACAGTTTTCTACTTCCATTGTTATGTTTGTTAAATTAGAGAAAATAATTTCTACCTACTAAAAAAATTATATTGCTAATAACTATATAAATTCTGCTACACTGGTAAATAAATTCAATTTCCTTCGAATAGTTGTTTATATTTGTTTGAACAATACAACAACGTAAATGGATAAAGGTTGGATACAAAAAATAGCAAATATTTTAAAAGATAATTTTACAAAATGAATTTCGTGCTAAAAATGTACAAAAAGTGCTAAACGACCAGCTAGTCTTGTGATTGACTGTCATACAAAACGTTTCAAGACCAGAATGACCAAATTTGGATAAATGGTCTCTGGATTTTTAACTTATCAGTACAAGATAAAAGATCACAAACATGCAAAGTCTTGCGTTACACTGGAACTTCCAAGTGTAAAAATATATGGGAAAAACTATTTATTGTACAGTTTTTATTTCAATAGACCGTATTATTATTATTACTTGGAATTTAGAAATTTGGACATTTTTTAACGCCAAAAAATATGATTTACGCAGGACTATTGGGAAGAATTTCCAGGTACGAATATTCACATCATTTTGTTCATTTCTATTCTACGTATATGTACTTTGATAACAAAGCGGAAAGCAAAAAGTGATATTTGTCATTTGATATCAAACTCTTGTCGTCGTGATTATTTGCGAAAGCTCTCATTATAACATCAGGTATATTCATATATATGCCTAAAATATCAAATGTAAAAAAATGTATACATATATATATTCCAAGCATTGATGACATCAGGTTATCACATTTGAATGACTAAATCGTTTAGTCATAAACACCCAGATAACGTATTTAACCGTTGTAACGTTAAAACCATAACCCTGATTCATTTTCTGTTTTACTACTTTGTAAAATTGTTGACAAAAAGTTCGTTTCGTTGGACAAACGTTACTGTTGTGTTTATGTAACGATTGATAAAAAAATCATTCGTTTCATAAAGCTCATTCTTACTCAATGTCAAAAAGTTGAAACCTTATTTGATACATCTTCGTACTACCTGCAATATTATATGTATTATATCCCAATATAACAATCGCTTAAATTAGAAATAGCTCATAAATTTCGTAGATTTTTTACAAAGTTAAATTAGATGCAGTTAAAGGGGACTCTTAATTTGTGCATGCAATCGTTTCATATGACATGATTCCATATCAGTTTCATTCCTTATCAGTTTGTTTGTTTTCCCTTTATGTGGTCTTATTTGGAAGCAAAAAGCTTTTTTGTACATTTTGTGAGTCAACAGATTTTGTTAATGTGGCAGATGGACGTAATAGATATTGAATTGGGCGTATATATATTATGTTGAAAATGGGATGATTTCGTAAGTGTAACTGATGAAACAAAATTAATGTCACAAATGAAAACGCCCACTCTCAT
>JAQFZG010001286.1:0-22350 GCA_034695465.1 Entomobrya nicoleti | reverse complement strand
ATTTTTTGTTGCCAAATGTAGAAACTCTGGAAAGGATTCATTTGCATTTTCGTCATTCTGGAAACGAACATCAGGTGCATAATGAGACAAAAGAACAACAAGTTGTGGAATTTGTCGGTTTTGAAGGTAATCTTGTGGCGTCAAATATTTGGAGTCGGTTTCCAAAGCTTGAATGGGTTCGTGTTTGGAATCGCATGTTTTTTCGGGGCAGTGCACAAGCTGTTGACTACAATGTTTAATGCGATTTGAAGTTATCTACATTCTAAGCTACACAATAACCAAAATGAACAATACTTTTAATTTAGGATTTGCATGGATTGCAAAAGATATATTACACTTACAACTTTTTGGTGTTTGGAAAAAATCAGTTTTGTTTTTAAAAATGTTGGATAACATGCTTCAATTTTAATACAATCCGGTAAAACTTTATACAATAAATTATACATTTATAATGCTTCCCAAAATTTCACTGTACAATTTTGAGATGGGCATTTTTTAAAAATATTAAATAAATATACATTTTTCATAATGTGATTTTAAAAAGTTAGGAGTTTTCGTGATTATTTTTTGCTCAAAACCATCAGCTATCTTTAAATTTGGCCATCATTATGCTTTCATTGCTGGAAATGCTTTTTAGGATATTTTGCATTATTTTATTCTTTTGTAATGAAGCAGTTCACAAGTAATAATACCGATTTATGATAAAAGGAAAATCGATTTGTGAATGCATATGCATTACCACAGAAGGTATGCTCAAATATTATCGCTATGAATTTTACAGTTGCATCAAAAGTTTATTCAATTGTTTGCAAAAGTAAACTACACATAATTGATGTGATACATACTATGATGCATAAAAATTATCCGTTATGTTTTTTATTTGACTAAAAGCCAGTAATATACCTCAAATTTAAAAATGAAAGGACAAAATAATTTTGACATCAGGTCATTCTTAATCCTAATAAATTTCTACATATATGTTTGCTTAATTTATGGTCTTAGGCATAAGTAATTTTACACAAATCATGTAATCTTTTTAGAAAATGAATCTGGATACAAGGTATTTTTACGACTTATTTAACATTTATTTCCATTCGAAGTACAAATTGATGGTAAAAGTGGATTAATTTATAGGCCGAAATCAACCTCAAATACATACATCAGTACACAAAATGTGTAAAAAATTGTATTTACCAGATGCCATTTTGGCGCATGATCAGAATTACATTTTACAATTGACCTAAGCAAACAATTCTTGAAGATCATCCTTCATTTTGTTTTGGAGACTTTTGAACTCATCATTTTGCCTTTGCAGTTTTTCCTCAAAAAACGACTTGGCATTTTCAATGTTAAACCCAGTTTGCTGGTTGATCTGCTTTAACTCATTAACTTTCCATGAAATATGCTGGAATTCATTCAGGAGGGCTTCCATGCGGTCTACTATCAGCAAACCCAGGAGAGTACTTTCATTTGTGCCATCGGAGTCATAAAGGCTACCTGTATTTAATCTGGTCGCACTTCCTAGTCCAAATGTTGAAAGGGTTGTAGAATTGCTGTTACAGTTTCTGTGGAAATATCTAGCATTCAGATCAGGTCCAAATGACTGGATTTTGTGGATGCTCCCATTATTTGAGTCTACGTTTTTAAATGAGCCCAAGCCAAATGAGTATGAAGATTGGCCTGCAGGGATCCTCAGTGGTGAATAGGTGGTTGAAGAACAGTCAGGAGAGAAATAAGCCATCATTTCATTTCCATGATTATTCACGAACCACTTGTCAAGTCGTTGTACGTATTCCGGCACATTGCGACATGAACACAAATTGGGGTAGCTTTCCAGAATAACAGGTCCATCCTTTGGTTCCACAGATGGATCACTAGAAAGAATGTCCACTTTAAGGTTAGAGCCCCCTTCGTCTTTGTTACAGACACGGTAAGATTTCGTTTCCCAGTTCCAGTTTGGATATCGTGTGTAGAGTAAAGACAGAGTACGTCCCCCTGTTACAGTGGATTCCCACACTGAAGTCAAATTGGTGGTTCCTGGAACTTCAATTTTAACACTACGTTCCCTGCAGTCAAGTTCCGAAAACAAAATTACGCAAGTTTTTGTTTTGATGGAGCCAATCCCATTCGGCCAACTGCGTTGTACCGGTTTCGGAAAATTATTGCACTTTGACGTCGATCTGCTTCCAAAATGATAACCTGTGAAAAAATAAATATTATTTATTTTTCATATTATGCATTTTTGTATAGCTTTACCTTGAAATGCATTGTCTGCAAAGAAGTGGAGTACGTCGTCATTTGCACCAGTGGTCAAATCAATTTTCATGTCATTCAAATTGGCATTTACTTGGGGGCTGGAACTGTTCAAATTTTCCAGCAGCTCAAGCTTCATAATATTTTCGTGACGATTTGCCGAGCAGCTGAGTTGAAAATAAGTTGAGTTTAAATCAGGACCAAATGACATGATCTTGTACGCAGTTCCTCTGTGACTTCTTGTGTGTGAATCCATCTCCCAGGATTCATACCAACGCCCCGCTTCAATGTACAAAGACCTTGCGTACCAATTCGTTTCTTTGCAGTCGGGCTCAAAATATGCAAGTAAGCTGTTGCCATGATTGTCCATCGACCATCTGCGTGTGTCTTGTACGTATTTGGGAATGTTGACACATGAACAAACATTATCGTAACTTTCAAGGATATTTGGAACAGTTTTTGAGTTTTGGCGATCGAGGAACGTTGTTAGGTCTACGTTAAGTTGAGGTCCACCTTCTTGGTCGTTGCATAAATGAAGTGACGCCATCCAGCCGCTTGAGACACTGTATCCAACACTGCAACGTGTAAAATGACATGTCATTAGATAGTGTTTTGAAAATGAAGCTAATCACACATGTGTTAAATTTGTCAAGATTTTCTAACTTTTCCTTACTTTTTTTGATGGATTAACGTCTTGCCAGGCAAGTACTTATAACTCATTTTCGGAATACAGTGATTATGCACGTAAGCAATAAAACATGTGTCGGTTATGATAGAACGCAAGTCCTGATACTTATCAACCGGAAACTTGACACACTCGTTATCTGTCACGTTAAGTTCCCAAAACAAATCTATAAAAAAGATTAGATTTTGTATGCTTTATGCAGGTAGTTTTATTGGTGTATTAAAGGTACTTGATATTAAAATGAGAAAATACCTGAAGAGTCTGCATCCCTAAACAATTTAATTTTAGCACCAGATGTAACAATTGACAAAACTTGCAATCCACACAAAACCAAGCCATATTTCATGAGTTTCATTATACCCAAATACTTAGATCGAACTTAATTTTTTAATATTTTTAAAAATTGTGTAATTAATTTTAGAAAATTTCTTTGCGCGCACATGTAAACTGTGAGAAAGCTGGAATAATAATAAACTATCTCATGAAGTACTTCACTGTAAAATGAGCAGAATAAATTGAGAAAGTGTGTGATAATGTGTGTGTGTGTGTGTGTTGCCAATAAACTATCCAACAAAGTACATAATATGCTGAGTTGGAAAATAACTAGTTCACTAAACTGAATACAAATTCCGTTATCGCTTGTCTTTTGACCGCACACACTTAACTCCACTTCACATAAACAAAACTACACGTATATTATATTATGTTCTCTGTTAAGATTTGTAGGAGAACAAAGTTTAACTTTTTCTTACTGATAACCTTTTTTGCTTTATGTTAAAGTTTTTTGAAATAAATGACAGGACAAGATAAAGCCAGTGAAGGAAAAAAAAGTTTTTCGTTTAATATCCACTTATTACTTAACCAAATATTATCTCGCTCTTGTTTCCTTTCTCAAAATCATTCTGTGTAGTCATCCACCCACGCATCAAAATAAAATCACACAAGCTTTGAAAATAATAAAACCATTTTGTGTGCTTATTGGCATTTTTCATTAATATTCAACTTGACTGGACGGAAAAGTAAAGATTCCATTCGCTCACTCTCACTCTGCTTGCCTCATGATAATTTAGAGATAGTTAATACGGGACCGAAAGTAAATTTTATGGTCACAATTTTTGCCATACAGCCTAATATTTTTGAGACATACCATAGGCAAACCAAAAAAGCTTGAGCTGTATGTATGTATGTGTGTCTGAACACTGTTGACTCTGTTGGTTTGTTCATCTTCTCATCATTATGAGCATTTTCATGCAGACATACAGCCATATCTCTTCATTTGCCCTGTGAGTGTTAAAGAAGCAAACAGACCAGAGAGTATATGAAGAAGAAGAAATGTATGATTTTTATGGTGCTCTACATACAGCCTTTAAACATAAGCCATACGTCATGATGGAAAAAAGGAACAAAGTTAAATTGTATATTTTTCTCAATTCCCTTCTTCATCTCTTCCCTATTGACTTTGTTGGCTTTTTAGCTTCATGTCATCATCATTATAAGCATCCTCTTCCTGTTCACACAGAGCCTTTTCTTTATTTGGCTTGCAAACAAACCAAAACAAGAAAAAAGGGGAAATACATTTAAGACGATGAATAGAATGAATGATCTCTTTGTTCTTCTTTTTACTTTACTTGCTACAAATTGAACACTTATTCAAATTCAAGTTGATTTTTTCAAGAGATATGGTATTACGGTTATACAGATGTCCTTTAAAATATGGCTTAAAGGTTGAATCTATTTAGGGTGGGTTAATGGATTGGAGTTAAGGTGAAGTGAATATTTCAAAAATGACATTAATTTAAATACTGTCAGCTTCTTTATTGGCACTTTTTCGTAGGACGTAAATTCGGTAACGTCGGACAGCACAATTTATTTAATAGATATGGCCATTTGTAAAGTATGTTATTGTTCGGTTCATTGATTAGGGATTTACTACCATCAAAATACAAGTATTTACGGAACATTGAATAAAACTACTTGCTTAATACTTCACGCTTAATATTAACAAAATAGTTTCTCCACACAGCAATTTATGAACACGAAAAAATGTTTTTATTGGGGCTCAAATTAGATCATGCAATTCAAAACCAGTGAAATTTGCTGATGAATAATAATAAGATCAAAAGATTATTACTCACAGTTTGCATGCCTCAAATGATTCTAAAAAAACCGAATTATTGTACTAATGCTTAAATTTTATTACAGTTACACACCTCAACGATGATGTTTACTTTCAGTGTATTTCGTAAATTAGCTTTTCACAATATTTAACTATTCCCCTATTCTCACAAACCTAAGCTATTATATCCAACCGGATCTTCCCAATCGCAGCTCATGGCCTCCTGCAGTATAAAGTCATACAGCCTTTTAGCATACGCCTTGGCGTCGAAATCAGTCTCGTTGGCCGGCATCCATTTTCCTGCTTCAGGAACAGGAGATTGATAATAAGGAATAAACAAGCTGGCAAATAACTCTGCGTATATTGTTTCTATTGCCACTAAACCCAGGCGAAATTTCAACATGGAGTTTATGACGGCAAACTGGTGGTCAAATAACACCTGGTTAAGTTGTTCTATTTGAGGTATAAGTGCAGTTGTACATGTATCTGTTCCATCAGCCTTTGGTGGTTTGCGGTTGCCAGGACTCGTGAGGACATTACTGTTCCTTTTGTATATCATTGGAATCATGAATTTTCTCACAAGATTGCATTGTTTGTCATAAAAGCCCGAGTTCCACTTGAGTCGCTTATCCACAGCTGAAAAAAGCATTGCCGTTGTCAAACTATCCGAATCCATTCCAGGAGTAGAGTGGTTATTATATCCCCTAATAAACAAGTCTTTTGAAAGAGCATCTACAACTTTGATCTTGTCTGTAGTGAGTTCTTGCATTAGGAAGTAGCAAAGCTCGCTAATAAGAATAGTGTATATGTGCAAACATAAATACTTGAAACCTGTTGTATTTTTTTGCATTGTATTCAACTTACGGGTCGGTTATACCCCGACCTACTATGCGATATGCGGTGTCTGGGTAGTCAACAAATCCGGTAACAGCATATTCTGCTTGGAAGTTATTTTGTTTAAAGAGATCGTACAGATGGAGAACAGTTACGTTTTGAGCTATTGTCCACCTGTCATTGTTTACTTTCAAGACTTGATCAACTACAAAAACTATTTGTAGTTTGGGCTTCTGCGTTACCTGACAGTCCTCATCTGAAAATATAATATGAAGGTTTAGAAATAATTCAAAGAGAACTAACCACAAATACTTTGCCCACATATTGGTGATATATGTTGAGCAAACAAAAAACGATTAATGACCATTTAATCAGATCAAAAATGGCATATACCGTTGGGTAAAGTGTTTACATTACTATTAATAGAAGAATTCCAGGAGTGTTTAATGTTATAGCATCATTAAGTTTATTAGGCTATTTGGTAAATTGAACATTACCACTAGTATTTGCAATGCAAATAAGATAAATAATATAACAATTTTGGTATACATTTTCAAAACAAGCAGACGTGTGTCCGCTAATTTGCGTTGCTTTGAAATATAACAAAAACTGTTTTACCTTTAAACCGTATAAATATTTAAATTGAACTTTATGTGAATACTGCCACATAAATAACTTGTCAAGTGACCTTTTTCAAAAAAAACTCTTTGCCGCACAAGTTGCATTTGTGGTTTTTTAGTTTCAGATGAACTCTGTTGTGATGTCGAATCACTTCATAATTTATTGAAAATTATTTCCTACATTTATCACAATTGTCGATCCTTTTTCCGTTATGATTAAGCATATGATGTTTGAGACTTCCTTTTGTTGTATAAAATTTGGCGCACAAATCACAATCGAATCTGTTTGTGGTAATATGTAGATTTTCGTGGTTACGCAATTTTTTTTTGTCCACACGACAGTTGACATATTTTGCCACGAAATGGTCTCTCTCCAGTTTGAGTGAGCATGTGTGCTTCTAGTTGTTGCTAGATGTAAGCAGCTTAGAACAGAATTTACATTGGTATCTATTGTCGCTTGTGTGCAAGAAATTATGATGCTTTAAGCTTGTAGGGCGTTGGAAACTTCTATCACATATATTGCACTTGGGTTTGGGTTTGTTTTAATGAAATTGCACTTCCAAAATTCATACTAACCCTGGAATCCATTACTGATTAGTTTGTTAGCATTTTTCACAACTTTTTTCAATAGTTTCGCACAAATTAAACAATTTAAGAATTAACACATTTGAAAATATATCGACCGTCCCTAATTTATAACAATTTGTTGACAATATTTTTATGGGACGCAATAATGGAGTCGACTTCTTCTTAACCTTGATCTTAATCGATTATATGGAGACGAAATTTGTTAGTCGAAATTTTTTATATTGTCGAATTGTACATAATCGACTGCTACATTGTTGACTTTTTTAGTCGACCTTTAGCAGTCGAACATGCATATTGTCGAACTTTTTTAGTCGTCTAGAAACATATATACTTAGTACGGATGGGAGTGTTGCGTTGTGTTTAGTTAGGTTAGGTTTAGTAGTGGTGGGAATCTTGGGTTGTATTTAGTAAAGTTAGGTTTAATTAGACTTAATACTGCCGAAAAAATGAAGTTCGACTATTTCCGAATAAATTCGACTAGTAAAAGTTTACAAAATGAATGTCGACTGAATTGGTTTATTCTAAAAAAAGTTCTACTAAACCGATCTCGTTACTAAAATTTCGACAATAATTTTTAGGTCGACTAACAAGTTTCTACCAACAAAAATCTTCTAGTATGGTTATGCAGTAAAACCTATTCGACTCTATTATACCGACCCTATTTTTATTGGTAAGATAAATAAGTAGATGGGGTTATTTCTGGCTCCTGTTTTGTGACTTTTTATTTTTTATTTCGACACTGACTTTAATGGAAAAAATGACATGAAACACCATGAATAATGTTGTAAAAGTTATTAAGGTTTGCGCATATTAAACAAGTTTACCGAGCGTTGTTACTATGCTACCCAAGTAATAGGCAAATTAATGCCTTCAATTAGCTCAGACACAAACTGCAAGCTTTATTGCTAGCTGGACCAGTATAAATCTCTGAGATATTAAAGAAATTTAGCAGAAAACCCCGTGGTCAACCAAAATATTAAGCACATTTCCAAGAAGAATCAATCACGTTTTTAATTTGATGCTGGTACAAACTAGCAATATGCTGAATATTTATTTATCATTGTCCCTTAAAGATTTTTTTTGTCAATATGCCAGTGATTCGATAATAAACTACTGTGTACAATCACGTGTAGTGTTTATTTTTATAATGCTTACAATTTTACAATGTGAATCACAGATTTATATATAGTTTAGCCTGAGATGAATTTAGCAAGCATTGACGTATTGTCATCAAATTTTACGAACATTTATTTCCATTTTTTAAATTCTGGCAATACTTTTGTGATCCCACAGATGTCATAACCTAATATTGAAAGGTAATTTAAAATGAAAAAATAACATATAATTCCATTCTAGAATACAATATTTATTTTAACTCGTATTTATTAAACTGTAATTCGGATAAATATTAAATAAGTTTTGAATATAATGTTTTATTAGAAAGATTATGTCAGCAATTTTTATGGAGCCAAATTAAAATCTCTAATTTTGTGTACTGTAAAGTTATTTCAACCTAAATAAAAAATGTATGCGTCAAGAAATCAAGAATTTAAAGTACAAGTTCCATTTAAAGTTGGTAGAGTAAATCCAACTCATAAATAAGGTGTTTAATTAACTACCAAAACTTTCTAAACAAACTATACTAATTTTAATTAGTTGAAAATATATTTTCATAAATACGGGTTACTATTTATAAAAATCAAAGCATCTTGACATATGAATACATGTAGTGTTAATCTTATAGATTTGCGATACAGATGTCTCAAAGGTCAAAAGAAGAGTAATGGGTAGAATTTTTTTTAAACAAATTTAATAAAATATCAACTTCTTACATTCACAGTGTTTAATTGTAGCTGAAGAACTGTAGTTCACTATTTGTGTTATTAAAACATAGGTTTTTGCACAACCTCACGACAATTTGGCGAACAGAAGTGAGCTATCAAGTAAATATTACTAATATTCGGCACCAAGCTTGGTTAGGTATTGAATATCATCTCGCCTACAATAAAAAAGCGGAGTTTTCCCCTCGTTGTCCCGATCATTTATGTTTAGTCCAAGCGATGTCAGATATTCAAATATTAGTCGTTTATCGCAGTTCCTTCCTTTACCAGAATCGACTGAATGTAGGACACTTTTTCCATTCCTATCTTTAGCTTTTATGTCAGCACCCATTTCTACAAGGAACTTTACCTGTTCAATATTGCGGCAACAGTGAAGTGGGGGATTTTTATTGTGATCAAGTTCATTTATATTAAGCCCAATTGATACTAAATACCTGATGGGTTTTTCATATTTGGTCTATTCTGTTGCTGCTTTGTGCAAAGCGGTCTGTCCATTCTTATTTTTTGCAGAAATATTAGCTCCTAACTCAACACAGCACTTAAATGAATTTTCGTCTCTACACAAATGAATTACGGTGTTTCCATCGTTGTCACGATCGTTGACGTCTAGCCCGTTAAAAATTAAATATCTGATCAATTCAGTATCACCATGTCTGGCAGCTCTGTGTAGAACACTTTGTCCGCTTTTATTTCTTGCATTTACATCCGATCCATGCCGGATTAAAAGCTTTGCTTGTGATAACTTCCATATTTCATGCAATGGAGTGTTTCCATTTGTATCCCGTGCATTTGTATCCAAACCAAGTGAAAGCAAATATTCAGTAATTTCTTCCACTGTATTCAAATCCTGATAAATATCCATGAAATGAAGCAAACTTTTTTGATCCCGTCCACGCTTCTTAGGGTCAATTCCACGTTTAACCAGTTCCTGTAAATTTCCCAGTTTATTCCCACGTATTGCCGAGAACAACAGGTTTTCTCCATTAGTCTCCTTTTTAATATCGACTCCAGGAATATCCATTATGATATCAAGGGTTTTAGGTAAAATTTTGACTTTTCCAATTATGCATGGCATTGGATCATGCCAACTCGTACCAACCTTGAACAGAAAATCGGCTTTACGATTTAGTACAAGAAATTTAACAAGCTCGTGAAAAATGTAAGGATCGTAAGGACAGTGTCCACTAATAATACAACAAACAAAATTTTCGTCACCACAAGTTGTCATTATGTCAGCTCCAGATTCAACCAGTAGTTTTATATATTTGACGTCAAGTATTGTCACCATTAATACAGTAGGAAGTTCACTATTGAAGTGTCAACTTAAGAATATTTACTTTTTCTACAATTCGATCTGGATCTTCGAAAGACATAGTGCATCGTAAATTTTTGTTTATAAATTGTTTAGGGTCAAAGGCACATTTATCAATTAAAAAGTCAAATGCGTCATAATTGCCTATCCTAAAAGCGGTATCAAGCCAGGAAATAATGTCTAAATCACAAACATCAGCAATTATGTAATCAAATTTCTCTTTCATAAGTTGAATCAAATGAATAAGTAACATACTGTTCTTATTGTTATTTATTATATCGATGACAAGATAACAAAAATTGAGTTTGGTGAAGACATTTAAAACATCATCGTTTTCGATAAGTGCTAATACTTTCAATAAAAGGCAAAATATTTGCTCCAAGTTTTGCGTACACGAAGATACCCGCAGCAAAACATACAGCGTTGTTGGTTGCAATGTATTAACAAATGTCAGAATTTTTTGCAAAATTTCACTAGAAACGGTACATTTGGCAAATAATGAGTCCAGAAAGTATAAAACTACATTGTGTACGAAATACTCACTTCGCTCATTTATTTCATGTTCTCTATATTCTAACAGTACTTTTACGAAAAACTCAATAGAAGCTTCTACATTCGATTGGTGCAAATTCTTCAAAGACAACAAATCCGCAAAATATTCCGCTACAAGATACTCCGCGAATGTTCGATGCACAAATTCTAATTTCTGAAAATCCCCACTGAAGTCTAATTTCATGATTCCGGCCTTCAAAATTATTTCATTTTCTTCTTCAAAACGGGTGACGTCAATAAATAAATCATGTTTAGGAAAAAGTAACTGAGCAGCGTGCCAAACGTGAAGCTTTTTAAAACAATCTACCTTTGTCGGATTTTTTGTCGCTATTAGCAATCGTTGTTCCATATAGTTTTTATACATGCTGCCAGTTTTTAGCGACGAAAACCTAAAGGACCTCCCTTCATTTGAACAAAATTGACGAGCTTCGTCACCGTAAACCTCTGCAATTAGCCGACACTGTAATGGAATTCCGGTGACTTTTGTATCATCTGCTGTCAAAGTACGTTCAACTGCCTCTAAACATTTAACTGCACATTTTTCGACCAGTTCAGTTTGAATAATCGAATTTTTGGCTAACCAAAAGTTAACTAAAAACTCCAACTGATTTTGTTTATTAAAAGGAAGCATGTCGTATGCAATCACTTGCAGAGTTTCTTCCAGCTCAGTCTTCATGTGTGGTCTTGACGTGATGTATATTCGGAGAGTTGAAAATCTTGCCAAAAGCCATTTTAACCACTTTTTCATCCATTCCACTTCGTCCAACTGGATTTCATCGAAAGCATCAAATAGCAGTTCTATTTTGATAAGCTTCTGCAATGCCAGATTCTCCAACAACGTTGAGTATTCAGAGCTTGATAATATGTAATGGAAAATATTAAAAGTAGCGTGCTCTTCAATTTCACCCATGCTTGGTAAAGGGCGAGCAATGTTTTCAAAAATCTTTGGTAATGACACAAATGCAACTAAAGATTTTGGATATTGAGATACAAGAGAGCACGCAATATTCGCCAGAAGAAGCGTTTTACCCATTCCAGGTGAGTCACAAATGCACACTCCACGTGTATCCCTTTCAATTAATTGTTGTTGGACAAATTCCTCCTCGGTCATGTAAATTCGGTTTCTATTCAGGCCATACTTTTTCATGATATCCGAGTGACCATTTGTATTTTCCAGAATGAATTCAGCTGGAATGCCATCACGCTTTATTAAATGAACTGGCGCAGAGGCTATTTTAATTATGTGCAACCAGTCGTCTTCACGATCCAGGTGAATAAATCGAGATGAAAGGTTTTCAACTTGAGAATCTGATAACGCTGTGCGATTTGGACGAACCATTTCGGAAAGCTCATGGCGTTGCATATTCTTGAATACAAAAATGTCTGGACACTCTTCTTTGAAAATTTTCTCATCCAATTTAATTTTGTTTGATAGGTTTCTATGAATGTAAAATGGAGGCTTTGGTGAAATTGTGTTGTTTCCCAGTGATAAAGTTCTGCGTTGTCTCACGAAAACTTCGTAATATTCCATTTCAGGTAAACAGTTTTTAAAACAGCTCTGCACTAAATTGATATCGTGACCAGAGAAGAAGTCTTTTATTTCAAAGTTCTTTCCTTGAATATTGATTTCGACTTGTCCAAATTGCATCACTTCTAGGGAAATACCTAATTTTGTCAAGGGTTGTTGAATTCCATTTTGCAGCATACCTTCTATAAGTACCTCGGCGGCCCCAGATTGACAACTATCTATCAGAGCTGTCGTTAAAACTTCGTAGGAATTCGTTTTCGTTTTAAGTAAGCTGTAGAATTTCGATGAAACGTGTATCTTCCCATTGGACTTCCGTATGGCGTCCTGCAATTGATATTTGAGTATGATATAGCGCTAATACTTACATGCTTGGTTTATGTGCAAGTTTCAAATATTAACTACAAGTGTTGGAACTCGTCTTTAGAATGAAAGCATATTTTTTGGCGTAGCACAGAATTTTGATTAACTTACCAAAGATTCGATTTCTTCTTCGCATAAAATATCATTAGCTTGTAAAACTGCTTTCACTTCGCAGTTTAAATCAGTCCAGCGTATGAGCTTTGGCATGTTCTTTTTAATATGCTCGGTCTGCCATGGTTCCATGGTCACCACAACTTTCTGTAAAAATGATAATTAATTAATAAAAACACTGTGACTTGTGCTCCGGCGCAAGTAATTGAACAAACATGGAAAAAGCCAGAATTTGACAACACATTCAACATATATAATTTACTTATTACAACTTTCACTTTGTTTTACGATCTTATATAAATATGTATACATTTATTTATATTTGTTGTTAAAATCTTTTAATAATTTCAAAGCTAAAAACTTCCATTTAAATAAATATCATATTGTTGGGTTAGGTTTTATAATGTGTAAAGTGTAGAATTAATCTCAGTGCAACGCATAGAAAACCTTACTGAATTAAATACTGTAAAAAAGTGATTTATAAACAGAAACTAACTAAAATGATTCAAATATGCTACCAATTCGTATGGAAGTTATTTTGTCACCGTTTCATCTCTAAACCATACTGTCATGATAATGCACAAGCTGAAAAAAGATCATAAAGACAAATTTTTAACTCGAAATATTTACAACAATGTGATAAATTTTATTACATCAGTTATACAAAACTCACTGAATGTTTCCAATTTGCAATAGTACCATTCTTAATGAATATAAAATTAGGGAACGAGAATACAGAGACACGCGGTCTAATAAAACACCAATTCACACTGTGTATATTTTCATGATCAATAATGATCCTGTTTACATACTCGTTGATTACCTTATCACTGAAATGATTAAGGTTAAAAGTTCACAATAATTGATTCAAAGGCCATGTTTCAGCATTTTGTTAAGAAGCATGATTACGTACATTGGTACGTACTATGAGGTAATCCTTGAATCTTGCTAAAAACAAGTTTACGATAAAACGACCGCATTTATCATCATCAATGCATACTAATAAACGTGGCCTTATATCATTCATGCAATTGGTCGTTCAACCAGACCTTTAATCGTTTCCACCGAATTCATTAATATGGTATGTATATCACATTTACTATGAAAGAAAGGAAATTTCTGAAGAATAGGTGACGCACCAAATATTTAAACTTATGATGTAACGGAATTTCTTTACATGCATATAACACAGTTTTTACTGTAGCAATTAATGATTTGGGTATAAAGAACATATTTAATTACATGACAATATGCCCATCCAAGCCAAACCACAATTAAGTCAACTTGACAGATTATGTATTAAGTCAACTTGACCTGATTTTAAAGATATTTATGGTGCAATGCAAAGCATAATCAGTAAAATGTTTGTCAGAGGTTTAACATTATAAAGTAGTATGCTGTCAAACACATATTCTTATCATTTTAGCTTGTAAAATAATGAGCGTTATTCAAACTGAGTAGAAATTTTTAGGTTATCTCGCACAAATTTCAAGCCGAGATAGTTTTTTGTTTTATATGTTATCGTCCCTGAGTCACTTCCGATTCCTTACCTTCCGATTTAAATAGTCAAATTTCTTTGATATAAGTATACATAAACGATAAAAAAATTATTATTTACTTTGAACATGAAAACCGTTTATATGACTTCTCAGCCGCAAAAATGTACACATTCGTACGAAAAAACCAGCATATACAGATACACACGGCCTCATATGCACTGAATAAAATTACAGGGAAAACAGTTATCCAATATAAAATGTGAAGTGAAATCTTCAAACTGCCTGACTGAAGTAATGTTTTATGTAAACTAATGTGGTTTCATGTTGTTTTAAATAATCAGTTGGAATTTAATAAAGCGAGAACAACTAAGTAAATATTTTTTTAGTCACTTGGCCAGCATAAAAACTATAAAGATTTCTAAGCTAAAACTCAGTTTCCGACCAGCCCAGGTCATGCTAATAACAAAATGTAAGGAATAACGAGACATATTCGTCTGAAAAAGATTTTTGCTTATTTTTCTCGCATGTGTTTGTGACACGCACAGCTTATACGTTACCAAGTTCAATAAGTATAACAACAGAGCACAGTAATTTTTCAATGTTTTGTTTACTCTTTGACTTAAACCTATGCATTATATTTTCTCCGAAGTGCTTGTTTTATTCAATAAACACACAGAGTGATGCCGTTGCACTGTAAATGGTTGGACTGAAACAACGGATAGATCAAAGGCTTAACATTTTATTGCAGTATGCTGTCATAACCGTAATCTTATCGTTGTTCATACTGAGTATTATTTTTACGTCATCTCGCACAAATTCCATGCCGTGATATTAATTGGTTTATAGGTTCGCCTCTGTAGTCACTTTTAAAACTAAACTTTAACTGATATTTTTATAAATGTTATCATTTTTTTAGCATGTCGTTTTTCTAATCCAAATGAAATCTACAATCAACTGTTAAAAGTACTCTTAGTTAGGTAAATTGTTTAATTTAGTGTATTTTTCAAAATTAAAACACGTTTTATTATGGTATCTTTCAATATTGCGAATTTATAAACCCTTTTTGAGCAAAATTTAACTGAAAATTACTCTTGGGTAAATGCATGCATTTTTTAGTCCAATAGAAAAATCCTTTTATAGTCCCATGCTTTTGTATCATACGCAATAAAACGTCTGAATAAAATTTGTTGTAAGAAAAATAGTTTATTTACATCACTTAAAATTGTTTTCCTAAGGGGTATTTTATGTGAATTGATTTAAGAATTGCTAATCTGATGTAATTTAAGTCAATGTCGCAAAAAATTACTAATATCCAGCAGCAATAGTAGAACTCAATATTTCAAACAAGTGTCTTTCATGACTTAAGTTTTAAAATGGAGCACAAAATACTAAAACTTGACCATAGTCACCAGCATCCAAATTTGAGCGAAATCGGTCAACGCGTTCTTGAGTTATCGTGCACAAACACGAGGACACAAGCACGAGAAAGTCAATACTATCTGAGCATCGAATTCAGCTACGTCATAATGGTACTCATTGATTTTTCTTTTATGTGTATATGTTATCATGTGTGCCGTCATGCGTCATCTGCTTTTTTCTTCCAAATTTATCCCGACATGCATGCAAATAAAGGAACATTGTTTAATTTGTTTGCAGTGGAAAATGCGATTCAAAACTCAGAATTCAGATGGGAGACCCTAAAACCTATGCAAATGATAATCTTTCAAGTCGTTTCTCGGAAACGGCAGTAGACTGCAGTTTGAACTCTTCAAAATATAAATCAACAGGTAAAATAATATTGAATGACATAATATTTCATAAAATTCCCATCCCCAGAAAATATAGACCAACTAATGAACTGAGGAGACAATGTACAATTTATTATCTTCGTACATTTATGCAAAGATAAATTACAAACTCAAGTTTTCACTAAACCTTAAACAGACAGTAAATTTTTCAGTAGATTAGCCCTACAAATAACTTTATTTATACCCTATGAAATGTGATTTAAATTCAATTTTTATTTTGTATTCTGAAAGAATTTTTTACAAATCACTACAAAAATAATCATCCTATCATGAAATTGAAAAAGTTACGTACCGAAGAATATACGCCAAATAAATGATAATATTTTTGTTCACCACAGCTGATTTTTATTGGCTTCTGCGAGCTGCAAGTTAAAACAAATGTATTTATTACAATGCATGCACCAATTAATCAAAGCTCTTTAAAAATTAAATTGATTTAAATAAATTAAATAAGTTTGATGCATATGACATATGAAATAGAGAACAGGAAAAACCTCCCATTTGTCCATTTTGACCGCTCAATTTTCTTCGTGGATTTCATTGGCTGCAGTGTGAACAAATAGTGGTCTGCAAAATATGTTTATCAAACGTCAATAAACGCTCAAGCTTGCTTGGAAATTTCAGTTAATTATTACCCCTGATACGAACAAAGGCGTACAAAATTCACGAACATTTGAACGGTCAATAAAAGAGATCTAATGTTTTTGCTTTCCTAATTCATATATGAAAGCAAATAGAATACAAATGGTGGTATTTAGTAAATTTTGTGACTTGAAGGTATATTTTTAAGGTAGCGTATTTGTGCTAACATGGTAACGTAAATACGCTGCTGATCCTCCACTGAAGTATACCAACAGAGCAATATATATTTTTTAATGCTTTTGTTTGCTCTTTGAGTTTTATGAAGTATTTGTTTCATTTATTAAATACACAGAATGATGCCGTTGCACTGTAAATGACCGGACTGAAACCACAGATATATTAACGGCTTTTTATGGTAAATCAGTATGCTGTCATAACCGTGTTCTTATCGTTTAAGCTTGTAAAATATGATGAGCGTTGTTACTGAGTACAATTTTTACGTCATCTCGCACAAATTCCATGCCAAGATAGTAATAATTTTATGCGTTATCATCCCTGAGTCACTTTTTAGACTATACTTCAAATAATATTTTACTAAATGATATAATTTGTAACATTTTATTTTGAAATGTCGTTTCTCGTATCGAAATGAAATTGCCAAATAACAGTTAAATATTTTTAATTGGGTATTTTTTTGAAAAGGTAAACCATGTTTTGTTTGGGTATCTATCGATATTGTAATTTAATGGACGCTTTTTCAGCGCTATTCAAGTTTAACGGATATATTTTTGGTAAATCCATTCATCTTTTAGGCCTGTAGAAGTACCTACTCATGTTTGTATATCATACACAATAAAACGTCTGAATAAAATTGATTGTACGAAAAAAGTTCATCGCTTGAAATTGTTGAGCTAAGTTATTTCATTTGAACTTATTTATAAATTGCTAATCTGATATCATTTCAGTCTGCCTTCAATGTAGCAAAAAAACCTGAGTGACCTACCTGAAAATTTTAGCGAGATCGGCCAACTCGTTCGTTCAGAATTAAAACTTTTATTTCTTTGATATTTTACTTACAGACTTGTAGGTTAGTCTTTTTGGCATGACTTGGCTTTCCAAAAGTTCGACTCAATGTAAGTATATGTTAAAAATTACTCCATGATTATCAGTTGATGCACAGCGTCCACTTGTACTTCACTGACACATTTTGTAAATAATTGTATTTTCCAGCAACATCAGTTAATTTGGTTACTCAATAAATAACACCATTTATAAAAATTTCAAACTAGTACTTAAAAATTGTATTAAAGTCGTACAAAACGGAACTAATTTTCCCGTGTGTTGATGTAAGGGCCATTTTAGTGCAGTTCTCTGTCAAGGGTTTTTTCTCTTTTTGTAAAATATAAGCATGGCCAGTGTATAAATTGCCAATAAGACAATTTTGGACTTTTTGAGTACTACTTTTACTCAGGTGACTACTTCAGATAGAACTTGCACTTGTTATGAATTTCACAGCAACTCAGGAAAAAATTAAAGCAGGTTCTTTGCTTGAATTACATCTGCCAATGGAAGAAAACTATTGTACCATGTCAGTTTTTACCATATTTCTATATATGCAAAATGAATAACGAGTGATTCGATACTAGCTCATTCAATCGTTTTTACTGAGAAAAAAATTGAACTCATTCACTTGGCTGGGATCATATTCAACATGTGTGCTCGCCTCCGGCAAGTGAATCATGATAACTTTTAGGAGGTGGAGGTGGTGGTGTCGGCTTCTGGATCTGCTTGCCTGGAGGTGGTCGCTCTTCTACTATTGTGATCTCTGTATCACTCATGTGTGTAAAAACTTAAACTTTTTTACGTGCAGCTTAAAAGGGGCAAAATGACATACTTACGCTTGTACAAATATCCTCGTCGCCAGTGCAAATGCAGCGTGTTGGAGATCAAAGTAAGTTGAATTAAAGTTTTTTTTTGTAAAATGAGCAATTGTTTTTAAAAACGCACTAGTAACAAAATTTGTAGAAGAGTTACAATTTTTTACAAAATAATAAATTAATTTAAATACAAAAACTTTTTGTCGTGCCATATTAAAATTTTGTCTTGCCTTTTTAAAAAAATATAAAAAATACATGTTTTTATAAAAATTACAGTGAAATATTTTTTATAAAATCCGACAAGGTCAAAATAGTACAAGTAAAAGTGCTTTTATAGGTTTCTGATAGTGTGATTTTTTCTAGGCGTGAATTAATGATTGCAAAGCTGAATTTTTCTATTTACTACGGGTCACGAAATATGGTCAACTTAAAGTTTAGACGTGCAAATTAGTACAGCTGAAACAAATTGAAACAATAAAGTGATATTTTCTTAATGAACCATCTATGGTTATTTGTATAACTTTTATCGCTCACACTCGATAACATGCATCAATAATAACCCGGTTGCAAAAACTATTTAACAAAGCAATGCTGGTGAGTTTATGTTGTCGTCGAAGGCATTTATCTGGATATTCGAAAATCATTTAATATCTCATCAGTTTGATATTCATAGACATTCATTTCGAACATTGAGATAAATATTATTGACCAAATTTGAAGTTGTGTCAATATATCCCCAGATAAATGTACCAATACTCCGACATTAAAAGTAGTCATTTTTTATATCCTAGTTTACTAAATTATGATGTAGAGTGGTTCAAGATGAAATAATTTGCAAATAAGTTTCTTGAGTGTTTAGGCTAATACAAAATGTACCACGTGTGAAGGACAACAGCACTTCATTTATAACTTAAAATGGCAATGCTAATCTCTTATATAAGTAAATAATGAAATGGTATGGGATTAGTCTGAAGATTTATAAAGTTTACGTATTTTGCATAACATCATTCGTTGTCTTTTATACTTGTTATAGTGTTCCCAATTATTTGTGATATGTGACGTGGTGAGATAACCAAAAGGCAGATAATCCGCTGACCGTTGTATTTTGTTTACTAACCTAGTTTTCATATTGCATTTTACCATGCTAACCTAATCATAGCAAAGTGGATGCTTGAACAGCTTTATCTCTTTTCATTCCAGAGAAAAAATATGATGCATTTTGTGGTCTAGTAGCATTAAAATGGAATTTGAACTAGTTTATGGAAATGTAGAATTAGTATTGAAATTATTGACTCTGCATGAAAAGCTCATTAACAACCTATGTAAAAAACCGTGTAAAATATAACATATTTTACTAATTATATATATTAGAAGCGTATAAGTATAAGGGTTACCATGTTCAATCTTCACTGTCGTTGCTGGCTTTTACTGCCGGAGATTCGGTAGAGATGTGTTACATCCATTCGCTATTCCTTATCTTGTTATTAGCGGATGTAGCATCCGCTGAACAACAGAATTCATTATCGTTTTCATTAAATTCCCTACCATCGTATTTTTTAATAAATACTTTTGCAAGTACTGTCTGTTTATTGGGCTTGGATCCAAGTTATTTTGAAGAACCCAGTCGTCGAAATTGCCTGTGGCATCCATGAGAAAATTTAAAAACCGTATTGTTTCACTCTCATTTCTGCAGTCCCCGAACACTGACAAGCTTATTAAAATAATAAACTTGAAAAACGACGGAGAGAGTAGCCCCATTGTTGTGCAGTTGAGTTATGACAGCGGGAAAATTGATATCGTTGTATGTACATGAACAACGAATGATAGATTTCATTGAGATTTTCGCTGCTTTTATACCAACAAATTAGCCTCGACAAGTCTACGTAAACAACGGTAGATAACTTGAACGTTGAATTACCAACAGGAAAACTAATTATTTAGCTGACAGTGCTTATCACTTGTCAGGAAGGTTGTCAGGAAAATTAATTATTCCGTAGATAAATCTCCATTTATCGTAGTTATAATTTTAGTTTGTTTGTCTGTCTGTCTGTCCGTGTGCGCTCTAACTTGAACATCCTTCAAGCGATTCTCATCAAACTTAGCACACAGACTCCTCAGGTCAATGGGTCAATCGCTTAAAATTTTCAGCCAAATCGGTTTAACGATACAGGAGTAACGGTCAATTAACGCTTACATGCTTTTTAAACGGGCGATTTTTTTATTGCACCAATCGATAGTGTAAAGTCTGGTGATCAAACTTTGTCAAGACACCATGGTCTAGTTGTGTGTGTCAATAGTTGTGGAGTAACGGTCAATTAACGGTTAAATGGATTACAGATGTCGATATCAGATTCAGATTACATGTCATTACATGACACGGTTTGTCATCATTAAGATTTATCAACGTGTTTTCTTCATGGGTTGGCATGACTTGTTTAGCTGACAGTTCCTTATTTATCCTGGTTTCCAGCCTTGAGTTGGTGTTGAAATCATATTGTTTACAGACTACCCACTTACGTGCACGCAGTATTAAATTTATTCAGCTTATCATAATTAACCTGATTATTGAGGTATTTTTATAAACATGATTTTTCAGTTTATCCTTACTGTCAATCAAAACTTAGATAAGAAACGAAAGGCATATAATTGCAATTAAACCACTAGCTAACTTAGAGAAATGGTTAGAGAACAATGCCGATACATGTGTTGCGTAAATACATAGCTGTTAAAAACAGTCATCTCAAATGCATAATTGTTAAGTTAAATATTGGGAGCTAAACAAATATTCAGTGTTAAAAACGTATTTGACATGAATTAAAAATAAAACCGAATAGTTCAGTTGGAATATGAGTGTGTCATCATGGCATGTTAAATAGCGTATTGATATGCAAGGCAAGTTAAAAAACACGAATAATTTTTAATACACAATTGGACAAATTTTTTATTTGAAACCAAACAAATGCAAAAAATATTAGTTTTAGGTGTATTACCCTCGTAATACTTTTATTGTACTACAGACGATATATTTAATGGGGGAAGACACAAATGTTCTATATTACACAATAATCAGACAAAAGAACTACTAAAACCGCTCAACAAAGTATTCCAACGGTAATCTAGAAAACAAAGTACGTTTGTTTGATGAGGCAAGACTCAAACTTTGTCCTTTTCCTGTTTGCAGTATCACCATGAATTACGTAAGTTGATTAATGAGTGTTATCATTGTTTTTACACATACATAATTGTACTTGGACTCGTCATTGAACTTGTGATTCTTTTTTACATTACACTGGCTATAAATGCTACATAAACAGTCAGATATGATAAAGTACTGACCAGTTAAATGTCGCTCCACTGCATGAGTATAATAAGTATTCAATGCATGTGGTAATCTTTCCGTTACACCAGCTCTTCATATGCAAACAGGCGTAAATACATGTTTTTGGATGCATACGATTAAGTAAATACACTTGAGGTTATCAATTACCATATATAGGCTTGTGTAAGTAAAGCTTTCTACATTCATTTGATTTTGCGTTGCGTAATAAACAGACAAACTGATTTACTATGAAAGTCTAGTGTTCTGCCCATTTGCTTATTTTCAAGTTCTTGATGAAATATTTTGGATTATGCAAAAGAAAGTTAATGCGTATATCCCATTTTTCCTTTATCTATGAATTTTCTCTCGATGTAATTTCCTGTTTAGATAAGAGCTTATCTCAATTTGTCTGAAATATTAATTTGTTCAATATTTTCTATTGTTGTTCTTTGTAGTTGAAAAATA
>JAQFZG010001285.1:0-22355 GCA_034695465.1 Entomobrya nicoleti | reverse complement strand
AGATGTGACAATGACAACCACATGTTTTAAAGGAAGGCACACTTTTTTTAAACCATAAATTTAATGATTATCAAAAGTCAAGTCAGAGGACAAAGAAGATAATAGACTTAAAGGGTGGTAGTGATATAAGGATATATTTAGTGAAAGCGCATGTAAGGAATATACACAATATGGGCAATTGTTGTCGGCAATAATAATAGTAATGATAATAACAATAGTAATAACAATGTAATAATAATAGAAGTAGCTGTAGTACAAGTTTTGTGTGTGGAAAACAACCCATAAACATGTAAGAGTCTACAAGCGCAAAGTTGGGAACAGGAAAAACTCAATAGAAAAAGAAGAATATAAAGTTGGTGGTGATGTTACAGCGTATTTGAAACGATAGAAGGTATAATTTCCACTACCGCAGCAACCGTGTTATAAGCTTTTCAGTTGATATACATAATATTGTCAAATTGCACCGTTGTTGTGTACGGTTGGAGTAGACAGAGTAACGTTTACCATGAAAGTACCTAGTACATGATGGCGGGGTGCACATTACGTACTGCGATGACGGTTCTCTCTCTCTCTCTTCAGATGTGTGTAAACGTTCATTTTCACCATAAAATTGAGGAAAAGAGGCAAGTTAACGCATTATTGGATGTAAAGAATGCGAGCATGAGAAAAACTATGCTACTATTGAATCTCTCTCCCTCTCGCTTTATCGTTTTTCCTTCAATATTATTTGTCACCCTTATTCGCTACTTTACTCAATTCCACACATCACTCGTCTCATTCTACTCAGTACCAGCCACAAATAAAACCCGAGACGGCATTTTGGGAAACAAAACCGTACAGTTTTACTTTTTCTTTTCTCCCTATTTTTTCTCCTTTCATTCTTTCTTTCTCACAGATTTTTTTTCTCTTCTAGAAAGTAAGAAAGGCCATCAAGCAAGGAACTATATAAAACTCATATTATACAAATGCCAGTTTTTACTCTGACTCTCTGGTACTTGTTTCTGCGAAATGCAGCACGAAGATGCGGTGATGAAAAAAGTAAGCGAGAAAGGAAAGATAGAAAAACAGAAAAAGATTCTCTCCTGACAAATGTATCTCTTATCATTTGTCTTCTCGTGAAAAACTTGAAACACGAGGAAAAAAGTGAATGGGCACATAAGAGTTTTAAGTCTCCTGGCTGACGTGTGTAAGTACAAAGGTGCACTTTCTACTTTATTTGCGTTCTTTCAACGTTTACCAAAACCGCCATGACAAGCAGTTTTTTCATCAAGAAGAATTGCACACAAGTACATAGAAGCAAGAGTATAAATGCATCCCAACCAAACTGGTAGTAGTAATATTCATTACACACACAAACCAATAATACGTAATAGTAAGTAATATAAGTTCACGATTCAGAGAGGTTTTCTAAACAGTTCGTGACCAGTAAATACGTTTTTACCTCATTCGCAGCATCTCGTTGCCCCTGTCAGTTTCGCAGGATGCCCTCTTTGTCGTATTTGTCTCTCACACTCTAACTGTATCTCTCACTTTTCACTTTACCGTGGCCATGCTCGCATTTATTGCAACCGTCCTGGGATGACAACTGATGAAGTGTACCTTTCCCAAGTTGCCATTTGTCAGGAGAAAAGTTCATTTAGTTTTCTTGTCACGATATACCAATGATGATGATGACGCGTTCTTTTGTGAGAATGCATATCCACAAAATCGTCCATGTTTTTAAAGCGAAACGTTCAATAAGAGAAAGAAAGGAAAATGCACGCTGTTCTATTCCAACTATGTACGTAGTGAGAGGGGCATGTTTATATGAGTCAGATTTGAATAAGAATGGTATGCAGCAGCTAAAATCTCTCATTCTGTCTCAGTCAGTCTCATAAGTACTCTAAGTGTATGAGCAAAAGAAAACTAACGCATACAAATCTACTGTGAGGAATCGAATGAAAGACGTAAATTGCATTTGAATGAAGTCATTCCCAGATTTTACGGTTCAAAGCCAGCTCGAAATTTCAGTGATTGTCTGTTTCTGCGTTTGAAATCTTAAATCTAATTAAGAAGGTACTACATCACATCCATCCACTAGCATCCGATTAACTTTCAACGAAGCAAGTGCTTTTTAAGGATTTTGAATGGAGAGGGAACATCCATGAGATTACATAATGATAATAATAACAACACGACTCCTGTCAAACTTTACCAAACAATATTCCTGAACAAATCGATACAAATAAACATGAAAACAATGTAATTGCTTATTTATTTATAACTACACTTATAGACTCCTTCACAAAAATCAACGTTTCCCATTGTAAACTATCACAAAGATTTAAAAACCAGTCAGCTCAATTAGCGCGATATCATTTCAGCTTAAATGTACATCTAACGCCGACTTTAAGCTTGTGTATCCTACCACCCCGTAACTCGCTGTATTTTCTTCTGTATTCCAAATTCAGCAAATACACACAGCTAGATGAATATGAAGTGCAAAGAAATCACATTTCTTAAGTAAATTTTAAGTAATCTTCAAAATTGCTCTTTTTACTACTCTGAACGATTCTGCATGAAAACAGCATTATTACACGATGAGTCAGACTCAGCATTAAAAACTCACCCAGTCGGACTCTCTGAAACGAAAATAGTCCTGCATACCTGAATAAAAACTTCTAACTACAAATTTATTTCTCCTTTTAGTTTGCCCAAAGTTTAATCAAAGCAAACCCGTGCAAACCGATTACATTTCCCCATAGTGTTATTGTACTATACGTAGTACTTGCTAGATAAAAGCGAAGCTTTAGATTTACCAGCCACAACCAAAGAATGGGAAAGAAAAGGGGTAGTCTGACAGTGAGTCTGAGCAAAAGATAATGAGACTACTTTAGAGAGTCTCTTTTATGTTTTTATCTTCAAATTGATAAGTAGTTGTTCCACTTGAGTAACTTGATGGTGCAATTCTTCTGTCTGGCTGAGAGCCACTCTATACATATTTCGTGTCACCTTGTATGAACCACAAAAAAACCTTTAAGAAGGAAAGTGTCATTTGATTCGCTCAACG
Source organism: Entomobrya nicoleti (assembly GCA_034695465.1). Classification (NCBI taxonomy): domain Eukaryota; kingdom Metazoa; phylum Arthropoda; class Collembola; order Entomobryomorpha; family Entomobryidae; genus Entomobrya; species Entomobrya nicoleti. Next base: position 19,306 of record JAQFZG010001285.1, on the reverse strand, counting down.
AAAAGTACCCAGTCTGCTTTGCCTTATAAAATGTCTTTATTGTCTGCACAAATGATAACTTTTTGAACTTGAAAGTTTTGTGCGAATTGTCGCATCTGTATAAATATTCTAATAATTGTAATATCGGCAAAACATTGCATTTTTATGGATGGTATATCATATCATGCATGAATTCTTCTTTAAAATACACAAAACCGCATTAATTTCCATTTCGTGGAAACTGGATATGGTCAGTTTTTTATGGTAAAAAATAATTTTGAACCATTTCAATCATCACTATATCAACCGTGTAAACGTATTATTTTGGTGTTTTGCATGTACACGTCTCAAATTTATGATTTCAGAGACATTTTAGCCTAACATCTGCCATCATCCCAAAAGCATACAGGTTGATTTAAACCAAATAGACATAAGTTGATAGTCTTTTAAGAGTTCAACAATATTATGAGCGTCGATTTGTGTACAAGAGAAAAATAACCCATCAGGATTCTACTATATTATTGCAGACTGCATTATTATTTTACAACAAAAGAATGAGAGAGCTTGAACAATTGAAAAAATCGGAAGGGGAGTGGAAGTCACACACACGCACAACCCAAAACCTGAGAGTAAAAAAGTGAAAGGCACACACATACAAATAGATAGACACATGGATTCATAAATGAGAATATGGGAGGAATATTATTCCCGTTTCGAAAAAGAAGAATGCGAGCATATTAGCCAAAATACGAGACAGCAAAAAAACGCTCTTCTCTTATAGCAACAAAATACTACTTGCTCAAGCCTGTACTGCCTCAGTGACGGGAATATGGTTGTTTGTTGAACTCCAATATTATTTTCTTCTGGATTATTTGAACGGTTGAATTGAATGGTGAGTGGAGCTTCGTCGACATTGTCGTCAACAGAAACATAGGAAAAAGGCAAGCAAGATCAACAGAGTTAAAGAAAGCTTAGGACAAAAGTAAAATACGAGGAAATCTACTACCTCTCTCCACTTGAGCGAGTCTAACCAATAATAAAAAATAATAATATTCAATATTATGAAACAAGTATGTGTACCCAGAAATGGAATAAGAAGAAGGAAAATTTGTAAGACGAGTAAAATGATAAAACTCTCAGATAGAGATTAGAGATTGTTTGGTTGAATGAAGCAAGCCAAAAGGAAATAGAGAAGGATATTAAATTTTGTTATTTTTCTTTTTTCTCTGTGTGAATCTCTCATCTCTTTCTCTTCTCTCTACTCTTTCCTCTCTCCCTTGACCATTCGCTCAGTCACTCTATCTCTCATCATTTTATTTCATTTCATTTGTTTTTCCCTTTCACTTTACTTCTGAACAAGTCCATTTCTAGCAATATATCCATTTACTGAGATGCGAGTACACACAATGACAAAATATGCCAAAAAAAAACATGAAAAGAAGAGGACGACGACGACAAACTCCGAGAGTATGATAAAAAGAAAGTAAATGACAATAATAATAATCATAGTGTGTATAACCTATGACAATATAATGTCAAAGACGAATGAGCAACGGCGATGACAATAACAACGAGGACGATCATGATGATAGCCATTATGTAGACGGAGGCCATAGAATGGATATATACAAAAGGTACATCATCATCATACATATTGCATACATCACAAAATGAAAAGACGATGATGAAGATACTATCTCCCATCTTGTATCTTCCTCTATTTTTGTTATTTCGGTCTACAATCAAGCTAGCCATCAAACTTATCATCCTCACTCCGAAGTAGAATATAATACAAAAAACAAGCCACACAAAAAAACGATAGATAGGAGCGTAGAGAGTGAGTGAGAGAGAGAGCGAGAGGAGGACGCGTGGATGACGAGAGGGGAAAATTGGGTATTCATAAACTTGATATTTGTTCACTCTCTCAGTCAGTCACACACACACAAGTACAAAAAGCCGAAGCTGAATAACACGAGTAATACGCTATTCATATGCATGCATGAATTTTCATTCACATTATTACACATTTTACTACAACTCTTAAAAGTACAAAGTCGGGTTGTGATGGTCGCAGTAAAATAAATATCTGTAAGATGAATAACAGCAGAAACTATGTATGCGCTTTTATATATTTCCTTTTTTGAATATGATTTCACATCAGTAAACTAGAACACACGCACACAAATATATGACATGCGACACAATTTATACACATTCACAGACCCAATTCCTTCGTGATACATAATAATTGTTATGAAGGTAAACAAGGAAGGAACTGGCTGGAGGAAGAAAAACCGTGATCATCATCCTATTTTCTCTCTAACAGCTCAGCTCAACGAATAATAAAAGTACAATGCCATGGCACATTGCTTGCTGCCGAAAAACTATGGCGATGGAAACAATATATAGGGTCCCTATCCTATTGTTGCCCATAAATATATCCAAAAGGGAACTCCAGGACAGATATATCCATACAGATGCATGCATAATGATTAATATGAAACAAAACTCACTGTACAGCTCTAAATTTTGAATAGCAGCGTACAAAATCATTAACAGTTTCGTTGCCGTTAATATCTAAACTCATACGTTAAGACACGACACAACCGTGCAAAATACATTATGAATGCTACTTACTCGTTTCAGATTTTTACTGTGAGAGTCCACATGCACGCACACATTATTACATACATGCATAACATTATTGTGAATTGTGTGCATGAGTCGAAAAGCGATCCTAGTCCTAACGTTAAGGGTTTTGAAATTTTCTTCTATTATTTCGTCTTCCACTTTTGAAAAGAGACCTTTATACAAAATTATTATTATTATGTACGTAAAGTAGTATATTACACTAGACAAGCTTCTGCAGTGCAACTGAATATTTGAAAGGAGAGAGGGCAAGTAGAAACATCAGTTGGGTAAAACAGGAGTAGCAACAGCATGAAAAACCCTGTATCGGTCGATTCTCCATCAGATCACCCGGGAAGAAGAGAGAGAAATATGTGGAGAGAAAATAGAATACAGAGAGTGAGAGAGAGAGACGTAAAATGTATGTATGTACATATGAGTGGGGCCATATATTTAAGTACCTATACGCATAATAAACATGCATACGATAAGGGGATGTAGGGAAAAAAAGTCTGGCCTAAACTCTCTAGTAAAAGAGCGGAAAAACTCTGAGAGCGAGAGGAGGGGGAATTCACAACCATATATATCCCAACAAAACTATGCCAGGAATGTCCAATTAGTGCATGTACCTAACGGGATGTACAAAACAGTCTGCTGAAAAAGTAGATTGCTGCTCCGATGCTGCTACAGCAGCCTTCACCACTTATAGCTATTATTCTGTATGATGACGTCTCTCCCCCTTTCCCTTCATAATATACACCATACCTTACGAGCTCTCTCTCTCTCTCTTTCAGTATACAATACTTTCCATGAAGAGTACCAAGTTGGTCGTTACTAATGCAAAAAGCCTTTTATAAGTACACATATATGGACAAGTTTACGAGAAGAGAGTTTAGTTACCACCACCATAATGACTACCAACAAACAACGTACGAAGAAAAAGCAAAACTTGGTAGGAGGAAAAGTTATATATTTTCAACTACTTCACAACTTTCTGATCTTCATTCTACAACAACTACTACCACAATCAAAAGAAAAAGAAGCAAAGAGAGAGAGAGAGACAAGACGAGAACGTTGGGTATGGGGTGATGTTGATGACGGAAAGGAGTTTGAGGAGGAATGAAGTAAAAGGAGGTGGAAATTGTGGCTGAATGAAAGATCATCAACTAAGAAAGAGAGACGACTTCTGAAGAAAGGCAAAAGAGAAAGAGGTGTATGGATCATAGAGTTGGTCGCAGTGTAAACTCAAAAATAAGGTGTACACAGAGAACCACAAGCCACATGAAGCATAAAGAATATTGTTAAGTAGTAAGTATCATGATGAGCCAATGCAATGTGATTAGATGCTCACATAAACAGCATTTGACTTGACCTCATAGGTTAAACATAATAATACGTCTTTCGTCTCAAATTGTACGTGTTATTTGTATAATTTTGTAGTATTAAGAGGCTCACATAGAAATGGAGTTAGCTTTTCGACGACAACTTTTCGTTGTGTAAAATACTAAGAAGCAGAAGTATTACAACTTCAACCAAACGCGAAGGTGGTCAAGAATAATTTAACTTGGACAGGGAATTGGTTACATCAATAAAAATAAACGTCACCTGGCTTTTAAAAGGTCGTATGTAACAAAAGGATGACAGAACGGTCAAAACTATTACTCCCTTTATGTAAGACTCAATTCTTCTAAAACAAATTGGAGATTTAAACTAAAACCATGGTTCCATTTGGAAGCCAAATTGACCAGAACAACACTAACCTTAAACCAACAACGTAAAACCAAGTTCGTCGAACTTACGCTTGCTACTTAGCCATAAAGTATAGCAATAATGAAGTCGTTAAAACGCAATAGATATGAAGTTAAAAAACCGATTATAAAAAATCGGTCATAAATGGCGTCTCACGTGGATAGGTTAGGATAACATATTAAAGTTTAAATGAAGCCGTTCTCGCCAACGAATGAAAATTTGAAATCGGTCCAAAAAGTAAGTAATGGTTCATTATCTGCTCACAACGCTCAACATTTTAGTTTTAAAATATTATCACTACATGGAAATATAACTTATATTCCATATCTTGTGATCTGACCCCATGGATACTTAACCGTATTGAATTTAGATATAATCAGGTCGAGCGTTTTTAAGTTTAGCCCTCGAAGGCTAAAAACGGACGGACAGACATCGACCTAGCATACGATTTTGTAAATGTAGACAATACAAGACGATTTATACAAAGTAGTTGTATGTATAAGACAGCGAAACCAGCGCAAATAAAACTTGAATAGTTCAGCTGATAATGAAACTTCGCGTTTCATTATTTGGTCTTTAATTCCATCTACTTTTACTACAACAGAGATCAAGGAAATGCACAGGAATATCATACATATGATAGAAAGAGAGAAGAGAAAAAGGTTTTTAGTTGGTAGATATTATGAGTTTCTTTACACAAATACAATGTCAGATAAATCCTGCAACCGACTCAACTTGGTTTTCATCTTTCTTCCTTCCTTGTTTCCCCCTTTTTACTTTTGATTCACACGCCGCCGCCACGAACATGACTTACACAATATTATATTAAGTGTGTGTATATCACATCACATCGTTTCTATTTCTTCTCTTTTTACTTTTCCAACTACTACTTACTTGTTCCATCAAAACTAACTTGCTTTTTTCTGTTTCCACATTCTCAAAGTCTTCATATGAAACTCGTCATCATCATTTTCTCTTTTCTCCTCATCGTCTCTACATCTAAACCAAAAGAAAATTCGACTAAAGAAGAAGGGGTTCTTTTTATTTTCATGAAATCACTAAATATGTACATATATACCTATATATTCACTTATACTTGTTAGCTTCATCCTAAAATCTACCTTCTTCTTATCATCATCTCTCCCAGATCCGTTTTACCTTCACCGTACAAACACAAAACACAACTCTTCTGTTAGTTTCAGCAAAAAGTTGTGCAATATTATTACTAAACCTGTCCAAAAACTTGACTGGTATGACTGTGATGTTTTTTCCTTTCTTTTCATCTTCTACTTTTTCATTCTTTATGTCCTCTTTCCTATTTTACCATTGCTGGCTGACTATAGTTCACTGTACATTTTTGTAGTTGTATTTTTGTATTTCTTCATTCTTTTAACTATCATTCCTCTCATCATGACACACCAACCTTTATTCCCTCTTGTCCATTTCCTCTAGTCACAATATAATAATATTAGTATTAGATTGGTTTCCCCTCTATTTAGAAGAGGCCTTGCACTATTTTTCTTCGTTGCTGCAACGAACCAACTAGCCAACCTGAAAGTTTACAAACCCTTGGCTACATACTGAGAATAAAACTCCTTTTTAAGATAGTTCATTTAGTTCCATTTTAAACCCATTTTGTCTTCAAGTTAAAGAAAACCTCAAATGTTTCAGTACTTTCACTCTAGCTAAACCCCCTCGTCTGAAATTAAAACAACGTTGTGCTAAAAGTGTTATATAAATAATGTCGACATGACTGTTCACGCCGCACAATATTTCGTCAGACGTTCGAGTCAAGTCCAGAAAGAAAAGAAAGAAGTCTTTAAAGATCCTTTTGTGGTAAAAATGGTTGAACTTGTATCATCAAAGTCATTCTGTCTGCACCACAACATTAGAAAAACTAAATTCTACTTCATTCTCAGAAAACTATTTCATTGAAGATTCTTATTTCCTTAGTTCAAACATATGAATAAAGAGTTAAATCTGAGAATTCTTGCTATATCATACCGTAAAATGGACAATAAGGGATTTTTTTTTGTTTTCAAACAATTAATGATAGTTAAAGTTAATAATCAATGACCACACACTATGAAATATTTCCGCAGTTTAGGAATATATGTAGCCAGCATTTTATAACTAAAACAACTGTAATTATTATTAATGTGATATATTAGATATAATATGAATTACGATTAGAAGCTTGACGATACAGCGAAGGTTCATATTGGATGCATTTAACATTTGTCATTTCATTATCCAATTTGCTGATCACATACATACATAAATGACTTGATATACACTAACTATCTACGATTTGTGTATTTTGGCAAGCTAACGACTGAGTCATTGTAATAAATTTCTTCGTACCCCTACAAATCGTATATTTTATGTATATGCGGAACCAAGTGTATTTTTATGAGTACAATACTACGGTCATCTAGTGTACAAATTAGTTTTCTCAGGTGTACTTACGTGCTTCAGCATGCATTATTGAACATTATGAACTTTTCGATTCGCCGACAAAAAAAAACATCCAAAAAGTATATTTCAACTTACCATACATCTTTCCTTCATCGGATAAGATAATCTTCCTCCTTCCGCATGGTGGGTATATTGCGAGGGCTTCTTGAAAACTTTGCTCTATATCCGGACTCCACACACCCTCCGCATCTGAGGATGATAAATCTTTGTCGTCCTACAACAACATTAGTCAAACAAACAAACGTTAAAGAAATTCGGTCACCCAAAATATATTTATCTTAATACTTGAACGTTAGCAATGTCCAACCATAAATGACATATAAAATACGGCAATAAAAACTGCACTTGTTTTTAAGATGGCCTTAATACTTTGTGAAATGGTGATAATGCATGCTTAATATATGTAGATAGTTATACACCAGCCAAAAATTAAAATATCCCATACAAAACGATGATGGTGTACCCATCAATATTCAAAAAAGCTCTCTCTTTACAGTATACCGTTGTATGCAGAAAATTTTCCTGCTTTATATATGAAATATATTGTTTATACTGTATACGCAATAATCTTTTTAAAAAACTTCGTTTTGGGTCTTCACCAATATCTCAACTCCCGCTACTAAAACCAAAGTGCATGCTACATAAAATCTTTTATATCTTGAGGTTCGGTTCCTTGACAAGCTCTTTTTATCATTTTGCTTGTGTATCTGCACAGAGAAAGCATATTGCATTTAAACATAAATAGCTGACTAATCTTGTAGAAATACGTGCAACACATCTGTTGGCGTTCGGCCATGTGCTCCCTAATGATAAATCTCACATTTCTCGAGAGATCAACATGACTATTGGATTCAGAAAAGTAAGCATTGTGTAACTCTGGTGATTGGTATTGATGCTAGCATTTAACCAACTATTATCCATATCCTGAGCTTAGTCACTAAGTAATATGTTATTTCGTCTATCGACTATCACCATTACTTCGGTCACAACCAACGGTTGAAGGTTCAGTACAAGTATTTTTACTACGTGTGCCACAACATTACCACTGGTTTGGTTCAACAATATTGCTTCTTGTGGTCTTGTTTAGTATTATTAGCAGCATGGTTTTTTTGCTTTCTTGTACAAAAGAAGGAGAAAAAACTAGAGAAAACTTTAAAGATGTATGTATATCTACATATGTAGTTTTTTGCATTTTACATCTTTATTAAATCAGCTGCCGCTTTGGTGATGACATCAAAGGTGAATGGCTATAGCACACAAATGAACGAGAGCATATCTTAAAGCCTGTGCGTCACGGAACATTTTTGAACCTAGCACATGGGCATAAAATGGCATACTGCTGATTGTATATACAATAGTATATCACATCAGGGTTAACATTTCTTCAATCAATTACTAAATCTGTACCATACATAGAAAATACTATCAAGCATCACTAAAGTTGTACTGGTTATTATATCCTCTTCAATGTGTGACAATATTGTTTCATTATGCCAATCATCAATATCGCCTTACGGGTGTAAGGTGTAATCAAACCGAACTGTTATGTAGAAAAGGCACTTATTTCTTATTTGCTACCTTGTTAACTCCTGGCGTATTTCCACAACGGATTTACTTGACATGAAAACAGTCACACTTATTGAGTATGACAGTTGATACTGCCATGGTAATAGCTAATAGCAAATCAAACTTTTATTAAAAGATATATCAATATTATCAATATATGAAGCAATGACCGATGATGCACAAAATTCCAATCCAAAAAGAATGTTACCGAAATGATACATATATGGTGCAATACACACAAAATGTTTCTGATTCCAATAGAAAAAATAGTCTACGTATTTATTGATAAAAAGCAAACAATAATATGTAATGAACTTACATCGCTGACATCCAAGCTACGGTCACTCCCCGCCCCATTGGTGTCCGGGGCGGGGGCTGAATTCGGAGTCCAAGGAGACGACAGCTTGCTGCCTTTATAGTAGTCGGCGTCCACTTTGGAAGCTTTCTGTGAAGAAACAAGAGAAAAAAAGAAAATAAGAAAAACGAAATTGACATATCTCATATATTTATTCTACATTACTAGCGTATCACCAACAAAACCATTTTATTACATAAAAATGGACAGATATGAGACATAAATCAATTTACCCCTACATACATGCTACAATTCTCACTTTAAGCTTATGCCACCGTCACCACAACAACTACTCTAGCATTTCCTGTGCCCATTCTCTTAATTCAAGATTGTTGTATCAATTTGCTCTATCGTAAAAAAACCTGACACAGATATGATTTTAGTGAGTAGCAATAATAAGTCTGCTAGTGAAAACAACGAAAGTGTGAAGAAAATGAATCCCAAAGTCAACTGATCATTTCCTCTTTGCTAACATTTATTTACAAAAGCACAAATCATGACTGGTTCAAGCAGATAAATACGAAACAAAATATTACACACACCTTTGCTATAGTAAACCACATTGTTTTACTTACAATCAAACTAGATGTATACTTTGAGATTCAATTTAAGACCAATCAACTTGTTCAGCATGAAAAAGCTCTTCCACGGCCACTTACGATCATTCCTTTTCGTTTGCCCTATTAGACTGCCAACCAACTATACACAAAATATACATTGTTTTTATTTTTATAAACAGCCAATGAACCAATGCATCTATCTATTAATATTAAACATGAACTCTTTCAAGTCTGTGCTTCACTCTGTTCCACGTGCGAACATTCATCAAACCCATTGTTTGGTTGTATTCGTATTCACGATTACAAGAAGATATGGCCAGTCTTTAATTTTTCCCCCTTCGTACATCGTATGACTTGACTGAAAACACCCAGATTAATCGTGCGTACGTTCGTATGCTACGACGACAAAGCCAACATCAGTGATTGAGAACTGAGAGAGGAATACGAAAATGGAACCATAATAATTTTTTTCATAATCGAAAGCTCACGCTTGCATCAGCATTTATTTCTAGCCATCAGGTTAAACTCATAAAATTCGGATGAGAGGAGAGAGGAAAGCCGTTGAGTGACTGTATGTATATATGTATACAATACAGCCACGAAGAGTGGCATATTATTCAATTCATAATCAGGGAATTTGGTAATCACAGCATCATCGAGTAAGGCAATAAATGGTTAAGAGTAGTATTTACATAAAATACATCCACACAATATATACCACACTTATTCATAGTTGTAGTTGGTAGATGTAATTTATTTTATTTTCAAGGCGTTATGAAGAAAACAAACTACGTTAAAAAGCTGAGATTTTAGAAGTTAAATAAATACACAACCTGAAGGCCACAAGAAAGGATAATATTTAAAAACCAAACTTTTCATCTTTAAATCCATTAGTCACCTTTTATTCATGTGAAAAAACAAGAAGCTCGAATATTTTAACTGTACTAATCGTCAGCTAAAATGAACAAATATAGTTCGCTTCGAATATTGGTGCGTTTGTAAAGCAGTTAATGTCGTTGCTATAGTAACTCAGCTCCAGATTATAGCAAGGTGTGTATCTTTTTAGGAGAAAAAAAAACACCTCGAAAAGGAAATAATCTGTGTGCATCGATCGAAGCAGCCTTGCAAACCAAAGCAGAATGCATTATAGGAAAAACCCATCAGAATATTAAAAGAGGGAAGTACAGAAGCGACTCATCAAAATCAAAAAAGCCAGAAGCAAATGTACCTAGTAGCAGCACCAGCAGGAGAAGTGGGCACTGATAATAAATACAATAGCTTACCACTTTACTCGCATGTAATATGCGCTAACACAAACTGCACTTGTACGCACGCCTAATATTACTAAAATTATCATCAGCGTCTTGCATGGTATACTAACTGAAGCAACTTAAGCGTCGTAAGATAACAAATCTTTCTTTTTTGAGTTGACTAAGTTCAAAAAAGGGACTTTTCTTTAAGAAAAAGATTATGATTACCATCATATAACACCACTGGTGTTGTTGGATGCATATTCATTTATAGATTTACATATAGCATACTTAAATATTAGAGAGATCTTTATAAGTTTGTTATACCGTGAATAGTAAAGTAATATTCATCTTTTGTGATATGATGATGATTATGGGAAATTTTATACAGAAGATGTAGAGTTGCCCTATGGAAATAGTTATGCATGACACCGTGCACCATACCACATGAAAAAAATCTACTGCGTAAATGTATTCATCTCTGACATTGCTATGCATTCAGATTGGTGAATACATCTTTAAATTAAGTTTCAGAATCAGAGAGAGATCGACAGTAGCAGCATCATTGATGAAAATGAGATGAAGAAGTAACACTTTTTTAAAGCATCACAAAGCAATTTAAAAGCTATCAAAAATTATATTACTTTACTCGGGGCTGGGTTTCTGTATTTATTTGGTAGAAAATTTTATGGACTATTTTATAGTTGTACATGTATTAGTCATAAGTAGATTATTTATTGGTAGTTACATTTTGGTGACATGACTACTGTATTATTTATACAGATAGTAAGCGCTATGAATCATCACATCATCATTAAATTAACACCACTCTTTTACTGTTCATGCTCTCAATTGTCTTTTTTTATGTGTTGTTTATGAGCAGCGTTCTACTCGTACAAAAATAAGACCCATTGAATTACATCGCGCCATTGTTTTCACGAGGAGATATACAGTTTAAAAAATCATATATTGATGACTGACTATTCAAATCGCAAACGCATATTGGCACATTTTACAACAAGAAAGTTGAGACCGTCGCAAAGTCAGCGGTCGAGATTTATCAAATAAACTTTGCACACATCAATGCCAGAGTGCGAATTTCAATTGGTAATTTTAACACTATGGCTTCCTGAAAAGGCCACAGTACAGAAATATACTGTATTTACATTGATGCTACGATAATAATGTCAAGTCAAGTAAGCTTGACCTTATTCGAAATATACATGTACATATGCACGCATTATTTTGAATCATCATAATGTGTACCACAATAACAGGCTAGTAAAGAATTATACTTCTAGAACACAATGCACGCAAGCTACAAATCTACATAAACAGGCTACTCTCAGCATGATCATTCGAAATACAATTCGTCTCAATTCTTTTCACGTTGTTTGACAGCTCACAACTTCTCGTGGTGATAGTGATGGTGACGACGACGACGACGATGAGGATGAGATCACAGAGAGGAGAGAGAAAGCGAAGCATCAAATCACCGTTCGACGCACATTAACAACCAATACACCCACTTTATACCTACAGGGTTAAATGGTAAACGGCATTAGGATCATAATACCATCAAAATCTTTAACAACACGTCACGTCACGTAACAAAATGCAAACAATAATAACACCAATATACATGAATCGATCCAAGCTTCAAATGTACCAAAGACATCTTGTACTTAGCCATCAAAAAAAATATACGGGATCTTCAAAAGTCGTAATTTATTGTTATTAGTAGAATCGTCATCTTGCCTGTGTGGTCAAAAAGTTACCACGCCATTTATTTTTGTGGATACTACATGGTCACAATACTGTGGACACACCTACTTGGCTATTTCCAATCACTATTTAGTGTAATGGCGCTACGTTGAGATTATCGAGCTAAACCATATAGTTATTTGAGACAGTAAAAAAAATCGTCTGACAATAGACAATATACAAATAACAATGACACCTGGCGCCTAATTCGTTGGGCAAAAATAATCATGAAAAATAAAATCTGTGCTGAGTACAAAGCAAATACAAAGGTATTAAAACTAGCTTTGCAATAAGGCGTTTGCTGCCTGAAAAATCTTCTTTTTTTTATAAAGATGCAAGTTGTCGGTTCCTTGTTGCCGATGTTAAAAAAAGGCCTGCCTGTGTTTATGAATATGTATTAAAGTTGTGTGTACTTCCTACTTCTACCTTAGCTTGGGTTTTTTTTCTTTTGAAGAAGGTTCCCCATGTACCATGGTTTTATTGAAAATTTCCCATGTTCCCCTCCTGCAATACCCCTTTTCATGCCGTAATTACTGCCTCAGCTTATTTTTTTTACATTCATACAACAATACCTTGACCATTATATTATCAGTACTTCCATGACAGTATGCAGCAGCTGTGCTCCCTTGTCTTGAAGAAGAAAGCCCTTAAATCCACAAAAATAAAAACCTGTCTGTCTGTTCAATATATTACAACAGAAAAGTGCTCGAGGCAGTCATTTCAAGCTTCGTATTAAGCATTTTGTTGTGGAGAAGAATCGAGAATGACGATGAGTTGACTAAAAATGAAAATGATGAGATTGTGTGTTGCGTTGGTTACATGGAGAAGTGGAGAAATGTACATTACATCATCATACATATATTATAATGCCCGCGTATCAAGAGAAGAGTCAAGAAAAATGTATACTTCCCTTTTTTTCTTTGCCTTCCATAAACATAATCATGATACATGATGATGATGCGGATAGTGGATGGAGGAACTGAAACACGACGTGTAAAATCAGGGCAACATTCAAAATCCCTGTAAGTACTTTTAAAGTACATACGCCCACGAAAGAGAGAGAGAGAGAGAGTTAGAAGGAAGCGAGAACAGAAATTTTATTCGTCTTCTCATTGCCCACATGTTATTATTGGTAAATAGTGAAGACGTAGTGCATTCAACATCCATTAAAATAAAATCATATCGTTCGTCTTCCCTTTTACAGTCTGTACAAAATCAGTACACTCACTCGGCCAAACAGTTCCCTTGGCTACTATTAAGCATTTTCTCCCTTTTCTAATTCTTCCTTTTATCCCTTTTCCACTGACTGGCTTGACTAGTTGACTACAGAGTTTTACGTTTTACGACATCATGGAAATGTGCTTATTAATGCATCATCATCATTCATGTCTCCTGCACTTCGGTTCAGATTTCATATACAATCATGTAATGGGCAAGGTTGTAAAGATGCTACAAAACTACTCTTTGAACAGACCCTTCTTTTAAGAAATGCGACATGTGAGGCAGAAAGGTAGATAGCGATAAGCGCCAGTCACACATAAATAACATGTGTATTTTCCTTATAATAGTGTGTTTGTATAGAATATGTCCTTTACATTTTCCAAATGATGACGATGAGAAATATACGCATATGCAACTTGGCCTGAAACACTTCGTCAGGAGGAAGAGTTTAGTTTCGTTGAAAAGGTATCGAAAAAGAAGAATAAGGTTACTTGTAAAGCAAGCCATTAAATGCTAAAGAAATACATCTATACAGGACAGGTAAGGAAATCAACTCATCCGTAAAATGTTTTCTACATGGAATATAAACAAGGATTTACTGTGTATGTAATATGCAGTGTCTAAATTTGCGTTAACATCAGCACCACTATCTGGAGAGAGCGAAGGTAAGCTGTAAAAGTTTGTATAGTTTCTTCCTCATACTTTACACTCTTGGCCAGAATTGTCCACAGCTTCACGTGGAATCACTACACAATGGAAAAAATAAAGCAAGAGGATGAAGAACACGTACCTCCATGAAGGACGATGACGGTGCTTGCTGCACTACGAAGGGCTCAACGAATGAACAGTACGAATACGAATATTAGCCTTCGTTAATAAAAATAAAGATGGTTATGATAAAATAAGATTTGATGAAGCAACATCAGTTCAACATGGACACATGAACAAAAAATCGTTGCTTAGAATGATATATCTGCTTTGTACATCAGCATCATCAATATACAAAAGAAGTCGATAAATATAATGCATATATATAAGCCAAGTATAAGAGTCAGAAAAACAGGAAGAAAAAAGGGAAGGAGGGAAGCAGTCAACTAGCGTGGAAGATTTAGAAGGAGCAAAGAAGTAAGACAGGTAGATTGCCTACTGGTTTACTCTCTCGCTTGTTTTTCAGAGGGTAAGAAAGAAGTTGCCCTTAAATTACTATAATATCATTATGTGTTTGCTTCTTCAGAGAGCCACACTCACGCAGTGCGTGCACATGGGAAAGAAAAACTGCTTTGGTTGTTTACAGGTAAAGGTAAGGAAGGATAATATTATTCAACGGTCTGGATGTTAAGGTAAGGGATGATATTGAATTATGGTGATGTGTAGAAAGAAAGACAAGTTGCTCTGGAGCTTAATGGCAGTGGTATACAAGCTTGCAAGCATATAGCTGAAAGTAAAGTAATACACCTCCACATAGTCAAGTACAAGTGTTATAGTAATAAGGCAAAATTGAAGCTAGCCTTTGAGAGTATACGTCATGAACGCAACACAAAGAATATTACACTCTATTTGTACTGTATTCTATAAAACCATAAAAATATAACCACAACGTCACGATCATTGTAGCTTCTTCGGCCATAAGATTCACAATCAAAAAGATGGATCATTGCTGAGGTGGCAATAATAATACAATTGCTCATTACATAGATCACTTCCCAGTATACTAGAAACGCAATGATAAAACAACAACAGTTGCCCAGTGACTGCAATATTAGTGGCTGAATTAATGTATGCATGCATTCTACTTCCACAAGAACAACAGTCATCAAATATGATTGCCATTATAATTACCGTCTGTTGAGATGCAATTCACATATATTTTCTCCTGAAATCAAATTGATGTTCCACCAAGTTTAAAACAAGATTACAGAAAGCCACAGCATAACAACAGTATCATCACTATCACCATTATGGTCAGGTCATAATGCAAAAGTAGGGAAGCATCAGCCAGGGAGCATTACAAGAGCAAGGCTAGCAGCAGCAGCAGTAAACATGTAATAGATGACATAAGGAATAGTAAAGGAAAAACCCCTAAACTATATCCAGAAAAACAACGGCAGTCGCACTCAGTCAGCAGCATTTTAAGAAACGAGGAATAGTCTGAGAACAACAATGGGAACTTGGGAACCCATCTATAATGTTGTGTATCCTCAATGTAATGAGATCCACTTGAACCACCAGTGCCATTAGCAGACAACTGAAGTGTGAGAGAGGTAGAAAGAAAGAAACACAATTGAATAGAATCCCCCATTTGAGGCAGCAGATAGATATTCATACAATATATTACAAAACTTTATACTTCACAATATCCTGCCTATGCTGGCATATATTTATATACACAATTATTTACAACCCTGTTGCCGCAGAATTCGGAAGGGCTTCCCCCAGCAATGCAAAACATCTAAAGCAGCTTTGCCTGGAATTCTCAGTGCGGAGTCGTTGAGATCTCATCTAATGGACCATGAAAATTGTACACTTGCACTGAAAACTCTGAGCGTATTCTCTTAAAATATATAATACGCCTAACTTGTCTTCTAAACATATTATGAAACATTTATTAATACAAATGTTTTCGGATTTTGTATTCGTATAATGTATATGATATTCATCTGTGAAGGTTTTACAAATGACCCTCTTCCAAAAATGCTCGTTCATAAACACATTGCATTGCAGCTGAAATGCTGGTGAAAATGGCTTCCTGTTATAGTTCCTACATTTTATACCAAAACGCATTTGCGACTAAAATGCTTTATGCGGTCTTTAAGAATTTATGTCAATTGAGAAGCAGGTTATTGTCACTGCAATATTTTTAAACGAATATTCATACAGCTTGACTTCTACAATGAATTATCATTGCTTTAACGTAGCTAAACAATTATGAAAATTAACAGAATTAAATGAAATTTCTTTTTTATCTCAACCACTAAATTGAAAGGCAATGAATTATATATATGCCACGTGAAAACTCACAAGCTAAAGATTTTGATAGGCGTATTAAAGTTAATACTTAAAGACGACACAAGAGAAAAAGTGATAGTGATATAAATCGTAGGCAATGATGCTGCATATGTCCGATTTCGTATTTGTCTTTTACGCGTTTCTTCTAAAAATGGTTAGTCCAACTAATAAATATGTTGGCTTTAGTACTCTCTTGCCACTCTACCCATCAAGTCGACAATTAAAACGTCAAAAGAAGAAGGGAGATACCTGTTCCTCGTCTGCAGGTAGCATCTTCTCATTAACATTCAGTAGCATGAAAACAACACCATTAAAAAATCTCGACTAGTTACACCGTTAACAGAAGTCATAAAAACAGCGAAACACAATATTACACAAAGCGTAATTGTTGTTTAAGTTGATCACCTCATAGTATGGGTTTTTGTTCATGCAGATATTTTACTGTAACCGCGCCATAAACAAACGATATATTATCACACTGTTGTTGCCTTTTAAGTGATACGTCTCTGCAGCCAATAAATATTTGCTTTACAAGACGTTAAACAGAATTAAGTGACGGCGGGATGTATATTACATCTGCATGCGACTAATATGGAAAATAACTTTTCTATGGCTATAGCAATAAGCAATCTCCCACGCTTTAAACTTCCAACCGTTTCCTTTTGAATATTCAAATGTTCAATGATCCTGTTTCTGTTGACATTTGAAATATGAATATGTCGTAACAAAAAACATCCATTAAGCATGTACACATATATATGACCGATATCGTAATCATAAAAAAAATTACACACTCTACATTTGACTACCAAAAACAGAACAACAATTTCAAAGATTAAAATTAAAATTCAGTTCCCCAAAAAATGCCATAAAATATTCAAATAATTTTCATTATAATATTAAAATATTTCATCAAAACCAAGAGAATACAACAACGGGGGAAAGGATCAAAGAGACTTTCTCCCTAAATCTCACTTTTTTACATCTTCGTTGAATATCTACAATGTACAGGGATTGGACAACCCTATTGCGCAACTTTTTTTAGAGCTTCTGATGTTTTAAGGTAAATACATTATGTAAATGGGTATTTAACTACACAATACTCTCTGTATGATCATGATCATGCATGGCACGCATTTAGCTGTTGCGTATTGACAAGGAAATTAGATGATATAACGAGGTTACTCTCTGCGTGTGAGCGATGAACGCCGCAAGAAGACGACGGAGTGATATTGATTTCATTCTGATTTCTTTGTGGTCTAAGAGAAAAGAAGAAAAGAGAAAGACAGTTTCTTCTGAATTCACCCTGACTCCAGTATATTAAAATGATATTATTTTTATAAAGCTAGTCGAATGCTGACAATATATTCAATATTTTCTGTAGCCTTGCCTTTATATATATGTACAAAGGACAATTTGGGAAAAAATGAGTATTTTTTTTTTACTTCAGCAGCAAACTTTCTTGTTTCTTCGTCATTTTCATGTCTTCATCCCCCATTCTCCAAAACATATTATTATTGAGAAAACTTAACTGTGTTTGTATATATATACGCATTCAGTGTATATGTTGCCAAGTAAACTACGAATCTCTGCATGTGTCTTTCTTCCTATTTCGAAAAAAAAACTTATTAAGAATAGCAGCAAGGGAGGTTGGATTGAATGCGATGCTTCATGTTGGTAGCAAAATTGTACTTGTAATAAAGTCCTGACTCTCTCCTTGTCTGCCTTTCTTCCACCTTCGTCAAGAGCAGAAGCACAGAAAGGCTTCACTCTCTCCATTTCTTTAGGAACAAAATGCAAACTAAGTTCCTATTTACTTTAATTTTAGAACATCAGCCAGGTTACAAACTAATCACGAGTGAGACGTCTTGAAAGAGAAAGAGAACGTAATACACGTTACAGCTTTAAGCTATCATCAAGACCTGCCTGAACAAGGACAACAGATTTTATATCAAAGTGCCCGTAATTCTAAAAAAAGTAAGGAACATGGTTTTATGATTTTGGGAGATCGACTAAAAAATTTTTGTCATAGTATTATCAAGAAAATAGGGAGGAAATTGAAATTTCCTTTGATTCCCTTGTTCGTCAAGATATCGTAAATTGAAAGAATTTTTTTTTATTGAAATTGAATGCACACATAACGATTTTCAAAATGCTCTGTATGTACATAGAAAAACTTTTCGGTTTCGGTGCCATGCGTATCAGTTTCCTTCTTTCGGCTTTCTTCAGCTATTGACGTGTACTGTACCCATCGGGAAAGCTAGCCAGAGCAAATTGAGCTTGAAATGGGAAACTATCAAAGAAAGTTTTATGCTTGGCTTATTTTAATGATAATGATTGCTCTCAATATAATACAAATTATTTTAAACATATAACGGCAAATTTAGCGTCTATTCTGGACACTCGCAAGATTCCATAATCTTTTCGACAAGGAATACTTCCTTACCTTTGACGAGCCACTAACAAGCTTGTTTTCCACTAGCCAGCTACCGTAGTAACTACTTGTTGCCTTTTCAGCAAGGAAAAGCGTATTTTTCATGAGCTGAAAAAAAAAACTTTCCGAGTCACAAAATACTAATAAAATTACTGCGTTTCCTTTGTAGTTTATTTTTTTTGCTGAGGTATGTCTTGTGTAAAGAGACTATTAAAACAACATAATATGCAAGTAGCAGACAAAGCAGTAAAAATGGATGTTATAAAAAGTTTGATGCATACTCACGCGACTCGAGTGTTGTGCAGCTTTCTAAAAT